>JADRCD010217824.1:45908-61266 GCA_019843815.1 Montemys delectorum | reverse complement strand
TCTGCCTAATTTTATATTTCTACTTTTCTTTTTTCTTTTTTTTTAATATATGTAGTAGCAAGCATTTGATTTTTATCCGTCTAACTCAGGCTCAAACACTGGCTATGTGAATCTTGACAGGGTAGATCCCTCTCTGAGTGCCAGCTTCCTTATTTTAAAAGGTGATTATGGCACGTTACAGGTATTCATTTGAGCTAAGTGATAAAATGTAGAGGGTGCTCTGCTGTGCCTGATAGTGACCAGCACACTTTCCCTTCCTGCCCTCTGCCGGGAGCACTGAGTATCATAGTTTACAGTCCCTTCCAGAGACTGTCTTTAGTTAAAGGGCGTGGCTTGCTCCAACGTTTGCCACTTCCTGATTGGTCGCTAACATCCAATGATTTAAAATGTGTCATAGGACACCCTCTCTGTACTTATAAGTATCTTCCCAAGTACTTTCTCAAGGAGGCTTTATCTCAGTTTTACTACATTGCCTTATTTGCTCCACCTCACTTCCTGTGTTCCTTTTAGGTATTAACTAAGGTAATTTCCCAGGGAATCTTTCATGTCCCGTGGAAACTGAGTCTAACACACATCCAACCAACTGTCTAGGCTTCCTGCCTACCTCAGAGAGATCTACTGATGCCTCACCATCCCAGAGAACTTGGTGAGCCTCAGACTCAACCATTTCATCCAACTTTAGCACTCCTGCATCTCACTGTCACAGGGAAATACTTGGCCAAAAGCTTATCTTCAGCAGATCAACTAATGCCTTTTTTTTTTTTTTTCAGCTGTATGGGGTCATGTAACCTTCTTGGCTGCACTAAGCAGTCACAGGCTCAAAGCCAATTCTAGAGGAGACTCACTTGTACCATGTAGGCAGCAGCCCACAGCCCCAGACATAATGAGCATATAGTGAGTGTTTGCTGCTAATTATGTAAGGCTGCTCTGGACCCTGAAGAATGAATACACGCTTTTCAAATTTCAGATGGACAGAATTCAAAAACTGGACATAGCCATTCTTTCAACTGTTGGAATTTGAGAATGTGACAAAATTTGAAATTTCTGCACCATCATTAGCATGCCTGAAGGTTGTGAGCACCATGGTCTAAGCTCCTGAGGGAGTGGATAGAACAGGGTAGAGCAGCTTCAAAGTGTAAGCAGAAGAGCCAGGGCACAGGGTTGGCAGCCTGGGAACATAGATTCTGGGTCTCGTTCACTCCAGGGGAGGAATGTGTCTCTAGGAGGAAGACACTGTCAAGGCAGCTGTCTTAGTTACTTTTTTATTGCTGTGATAAGATGCTATGACCCAGGCAGCTTATAAAGGAAGAGTTTATTTAGGGCTTGTTTACAGTTTTAGAGTGTTAGAGTCCATGATCATTCTTTTGGAAGACCTGGCTGTAGGCACGCAGGCATGGCACTGGAGCAGCAGCTGATTGCTTCACAACTTGCAATCAGAGAGGGGGGGGGGAAAGAGAGAGAGCTGATTGGGAATGACATGGGTTCTTGAAACCTCAAAACCTGCCCATAATTCTTCTAACAAGGCCACATTTGCCAATCTTTCCCAAACAGTTCCATAACCTGGAGACCAAGAATTCAAATATATGAGCCTATGGGAGTCATTCTCATTCAGACCACCACAGCTACCCCTTGTGCTGTTCTCTAGATGGTCCAGATGGGCAGAGCAAGCCTGCAATGAGCCTTGCCTGATGCCACACAGCAGGGGCAAGGGACCACATTCTGAGACAACTCCAGACAACCAGAGTCCCCAGGTGCCACTAAGATGAGCAAGTAAGTGGTGGAGAGATGGAAGAGAAAGAGAGGGGTGAGAAAGAAAGAGAGGAAGGAGAGATAACCAGCGTCCCAGATGCACACTCTGGTCAGCATTCCTTCCTCCAAAATGAACCACTGTCTTGATTTCTTATAACCGATGATTTTGTCTGGTTTTTGCTTTTCATATAAGTAGAACAATACAGGACATATTTATTAGATCCAGGCTTCCTTTAGTCAACATTTTAAGTGTGAAATTCATTCATGTTGTGGAGCTAGTTATAGAGGTTCATTATTATCTGCATAATATCCATTTTACTCTATTGGGTGGATGTCAGTGTTCACTTATGAGCTACTAGAAGTCTTATTTCTACGGATGTACTTTGAGCTAACATACTTGTTCTTTTTTGTTGCACATAAACCTAAAATAAGGATCTGGAGGTAAGGTGGTGCACATTTATTCAACTTTAATAGATGCTATTTTTCAAAATGTCTCATCTTTTAATATAAGACTTTCATTTAGAAGTCATGCAGGATTGGCTGGGATATAGCTCAGTGGCAGAGTGCTCACACCTAACCTGTTTGAGGACATAGACTCAATCACCAGTAAAACACACACACACACACACACACACACACACACACACACACCATTGCAATATAAAGATAAGAGTAATTTTTCTAATTGTTTTCCATTTAAGTTTTATAATTATATGTACATTTGGATATGAGTGTAGCGTCTTTCTCAGCCTCTCTTGCAGCTAGATGCAACTCTACTTTGGCAAATGAGATGAGAGTTAAGCTGACAGACGCTAATGCTGTGCCATCCTTTAAGAAATGGAGCTGGCCTCTTCCTTCCTGTTTTCATCCTTTATGATGAGATGTTGGTGTGAGGAGCTGAAGCACTCAACATGCACAAAACTTATTGAAGATGTAGTATAAGAGGATATGCCAAAGTTCACCATGTAGGCTGCGGGCACCTTACATTGAGAGTGTCATCTGACACATAAAAGTGTCCCCTGTTTACTTTGTCTTTTGATATAGCAGCCAAACAGGTGTTTTATCTAAAACCCCCAATCTATGAAAGTTTGCTTATGTAGTTTTCTCATGAGCCTATGCCATGCTCCACCGACACAGGAAATCAACCAAAAGAGAGGAAACCATGGCATTCAGGAAACAGAAATTTTAGTCCAGGCAAAGGCAATGAAAGTACTCAGGGATTTAGCTTAACTGTAAGAAGCAAATTTTTTTTTTTTTTTTGGTTTTTCTAAATGGCTAGTAGTTCCAGTGAGAAAGTTTTATTGTCTCACTCAATAACAGACCCAAAAGACAAGTGTTCATGGCTGGTATTAGATGCTTCCTTACGTCTTTACGTACTCGTCTGCATACTAGCCGCTATCCAAGGCAATGTGTGGGGCTCTGGCCCAGCAAGGGGGAGCTGGAGCAAGACTGGCTGCCTGGCCTCTTTCTCGGCCACTGCTGCCCCAGAGTGGGTGGCAGGTGTTTAGTAGCCAGGATGGAGGCCACTGAGCAGGAAGTGGCTGTAGTAGAGTTGAGTAGCTTCCAGCATTGAAAGCTTCAGGAGAGAATCCTTTGCCTTGGAGTGTTTCGGCTCTATAAGACAGGCACTCTCAGACCATCTTTGATGAAGCAACTCATGCACTTAATTCCTTGTGGATAGGATCTTATGAATATTTTGGGGTGGGTTGGGGTCTAAAGGCAGATGCTTTCTATTGGCTTGGTCAGGGATGCCTCATCTGCATGTGGAAGGACGTTGGGTGTTGCCTCTCTATGATTGATTGTCACAGTTCTCTCCAGGATGTTGTAGTCACATGTTTCAGGACAGGGACCTGCTTGGGAGCAGATTTAAATGTTCTCAATTATGAGAATTGCCAGGATTCCTGAATCCTCTTGACCTTACCAGGTTTTCTGTTTGGTGGCATAGTCCACTGTTCCACATTTAGGGACCCACTATTTTTCAGTGTTTTAGTCCTATCATTGCCCTGGCATGCTTTTATATTTTAGATTTGAGAGATGATTACTGGAATTTCAACCAAGGCTACCATGCGCTAACAATGGTTAAGAGGGGGCAAGTTCAGGTCTGTAGCCGAGCAGGCTTAAATGGTTTGGTGTGACGTACCTCTAAGTGCTGCTGTTGTGTGCTGTGAAGGGAGCTCAGGCAGCTCCAAGGCCAAAACATGAGTAGTTTCAAGAGACCTGCCCTGATGCCATGCCATGAAGCATGGTCAAGGAAAGAGGCCCAGAAACCACAGGGCGTGGGCCACCTGCTGCCGTGCCTTGAGCCACAAGTGTGTAGAGGACACCCTGAGATCTGCCTGCCTACCATGTGGTGCAAGCAGAGGAGGTAACCCAGAGGCCCACCTGCAGCAGGAGCCACCACAATGTGCGAGTGTGTGGTGGACAGATGGGAGAGAAAGAGAAGTGGAGCAGCTTGAGCACTGTGAAGAGAGATGGAACTGGAGACTCCAGGGCGGTGAGGAGAAGCCTGTTGTGAGTGGCCAGCCCTGCCACCTGAGGCCACTGTGCTCCCACTGAGGGAAATGTCTGGCTCCGTGGCCATGCAGCAACAAGAGTCAGTATCATGGCCGAGACCATGCAGTCTGGGTAGCGGCCTGGGACCATGTACATGTCCAAGGGCAGTGGGTGCAGAACTAGCCCTACCTCTTACCGCAGCACTTAGCTGACTCTGTTGGTCTTCCTAGAGTTACTATCCCATGGGGCCCTCAATCCACACCCCCCCCCACTTTTCCACAAGACTCCCCAAGCTCTGCCCAACATTTGGCTGTGGGTATCTGTATCTGTTTCAGTCAGCTGCTGGGCAGAGACTCTCAGAGGACAGTTATGCTAGGCTTCTGTCTGCAAGCATAAAAGAATATCATTAATAGTGTCAGGGATTGCCTCTTGCCCATGAGATTTGTCTCAAATTGGGCTGGTCATTGGTCAGTCATTACTTCAACCTCTGCTTTATCCCTTTATCTTTATCCCTGCACTTTGAAGTTTCTAATTGTGTCATGTGATGCAGACTCATGACATGGTGTTTGATAAGGCAGATTTATATGGTGTTTTCTGAGGCAAGACCTGTGGGAGGATACATGATATTTGAAGAAAGTATAAATACTATTCAACAGAGAGTGACTAGTCACGTGTACAGCTAGCCTTGAAAAGCGTTGTTGGTCTTGAGTCTTCACTGATCTTCATTTCTTTGAGAGGAGCATGGCAGAGAACTTCTCCTGGTGCCCCAGCTGGTTCTGGTTGCTCTGACTGACTCCTGCAGATTCCGTGGAGGTCCAGCTGTTTCTGCTTAGATTGTGCCAGAGCTATTGATTTGTGTCTTTGTATCCTGACACTACTGAACTGGACTGCTGGTATCCTGACAACAGAGATCAAAATTTCCCCCCAAAACTACTTCTAAACAGGTCCACGCCCCATTTTCCAAGTTTTCATCTTTTCTCCCCCACCTGTGGATGGTAGGCTAGAATGGAGTCAAAGAATTTGAGAACCCTTAAGGTTTTGAAAAATCTAAGCCTTCAGCACTTCTTATAGCCAAGGTAAATTTTGGGTCAAAGATTTTGTTGGTGGGCTGGAGTCCCTATTCCTCCACTAGGGGTCCTGCCTGGCAACAGGAGGTGGCCACTTCAGGTTCCATATCCCCCACACTAGAAATCAGCTACTGTCACCCCCATAGAGTCCCAGGAGGCACCCCCATCCCAGGTTTCTGACACTTCCTAGAGATGCCCTTCTCTACTGCTAGCCACTGATTTCCATTCATTCTCCAGGCCCTCTCCCTACACCTGATCCTGATCCTGCCCCCCCTGTTCCCCTCCCCATCCCCTCTCCCACCAGTTTCTGCCTCTGATGACGATTTTTATTTCTCCTTCTCAGTGAGACTCAAGCATCCTCACTTGGGCCTTCCTTGTTACTTAGCTTCTTTGGGTCTGTAGATTATAGGATCTTGTACTTTATGACTAATATTCGTTTATAAGTGAGTACATACCATGCATGTCATTTTGGTTCTGGGTTACCTCACTCAGGATGATATTTTCCAGTTTCATCTATTTACCTACAAAAGTCATGGTGTCCTTATTTTAATAGCTGAGTTGTACTCCATTGTGTAAATGAACCTCATTTTCTTTATCCAGTCTTCAGTTGAGAGGCATCTGGGTTGTTTCCAGTTTCTGGCTATTTCAAATAAAGCTACTGTGAACAGAGTGGAATGAGTGTCTTTCTGGTATGGTGGGGCATCTTTTGGGTATACACCCAGGAGTGGTATAGCTGGGTCTTGAGGTAGAACTATTTTCAGTTTTTTGAAAAATCATAAGATTTATTTCCAGAGTGGTTGTGTAAGTTTGTACTCCCAACAGCAATGGAGGATGGAAACACTCAGTCTTATATAGTCTTCTTCATCAAACCTTCTCAGCCAGGACTCAGGGAAATGTGTGGATGAAGAGGCAGAAAGATTGTAAGAGCCAGAGGATGACAGCAAGGAAATAGTGTCTTCCAGCTACAACAGAGCACACACACACACACACACACACACACACACACTCACACACACATACTCACACACACACACACACACACTCACACACACACACTCACACACACACATCTATACTTACAGAGACTGTGGTAGTAGGTACAGGGTCAACACTGATCCAAACTGGATGGGGTCCCATTTGAGAGAAATGAACTTATACCCTCCCGCCAAGAAACAGTCTCCAACTGACATCTGCTTTCAAAGCAAAAAATTTATTTTCTCCAGTGTAGTCTCACGAGTATATTAAACACTCTTAAAGGCAGGCCCCGAACCCCGTAGTAGATGGTCAACACAAAACAATCTCAATGGTCTTTTTGTATACTTAGCTCTCAGATTGCTTTGTTTGGAATTTGTTGTTGTTATACTGGTCTTTTGCTTGTATATTATAGTTTCTAATTTTGTGGTTTACAAATGTGTTTTTATGTTGTGTGTGTGTGTGTGTGTGTGTGTGTGTGTGTGTGTGTGTGTCTTATGCTTTTTTCTCTTTCTGGTTTGCTTGTTGTTTTGCCTGTTAGTTTTTTTTTAAAAACTTTTATTGCATTATGATGAGAAAAGTTACATGATTTCAATTTATCTGAATTTGTTAACATTTAAAAACATATTTTAAGTAAATAGAATTAAATCACATTCTTGTTTCCCTTTTGTACCCCCACTCCTCCCAGAGATCCCCCCTTCAATACCTACAACATCTTTTTTGTCATATTCCTTAAAATTTATAAAATATTATAACAATACAAATAAGTATTATAAAAGTTGTTTGATATCAAACAACAATCAATTTAATAGTCTTATGTAGATGCTCATCTACAGCAATAGTGAAAATACATTTTTCTCAATATAAATTTTAAATAACTCCAAACATATTAACTGTATATTTCAAAATAATACATCACTACTGGTATTTTCCTAAATGAACATAAATATATAAAGTCTTTTTGTTTGTTTTGTATTTAGTAGAGTTTAAAATCTTAGCTCTTACTGTGGTACAAGCCCAAAATAAGAACAATTTTTAGACATTGGATTTTATTGTAATAAGGCTATAATTCAATGACTCTCACATCACCAAAGGATTTTATCTCCATTGTAGCTAAGCAGAGAGTTGATAGTTCTGCTGCACCAAGAAATGAATTGTAGGCTCAATTTTTGGATACGGACTTTCTGCTATGGTCAAAGCTATTTGACTTGAATGAGTGACCTTATTCTCAGCCCACAGAGAATAGTTTACATTCATTTAAGAAATGGTGTGTGTATTAAGATGGTCTATCCATAAAGTCATTCACCAACTGTTTCAATGAACAATGGTTCTGCTTGGAGGGTGACACGGACATTGGGTGAGGGTAAGAATTTGGTTCATTAGCTGTGATAATTTGGAAAAGCATTCATCTCAAAGAAAGAGTAACTTATAAAGTCCTCTTCTTCAAACTTGTTACAAGAGTTACAAACATCAATCAAAGCATTCAGTCTTACTCTTTGTTGTTCTCTTATAAGCAACCTCCTTAGCTAATCGTCTATGTTTCTTTTGGGTATATAAATACTTTTGAAATATATAAGCTGTTCTGAAAACCATAGTATAGTGTAAAGACATGAAATAAACAATACTACTAATAGAGAGGCTGGGATAGGAGAAGCAAGATTTCAAGACCCTTATGTTGTACACAGCAAGACGCTGTCACAAACAAACAAGCTGAAAGTGTATGTAGATTGTACAATGTTGGACCTATTTCTTCAATTACAAAATTAGAGAGACCATTGGATGACAATCAACAAATTTCTAATTCCTCATATTATTGGATTTCAGTCGATTAGGATATGTTGGTAATATTAATTTTCATATTAATATATTAAGAAAAGTAATTGTCACTTCCTGTTGTTTTTGTTGTAAGAGGTGGAATTAGGTTTGTGTGGATGTGTTGAAATATTACCTTCTTGCCTCTTCTGGGGTGTAGTTTTGCTCCTTATGTTGATGTTTTCCATCTATTATCCTTTGTAGGGCTAGATTTGTGGAAAGATATTGTGTAAATTTTGTTTTGTCATGGAATATCTTGTTTTCTCCATCTATGGTAATTGAGAGTTTTGCTGGGTACAGTAGCCTGGGCTGGCATTTGTGTTCTTGTAGGGTCTGTATGACATCTGCCCAGGATCTTCTAGCTTTCATAGTCTCTGGTGAGAAGTCTGGTGTAACTCTGATAGGCCTGCCTTTAATGTTACTTGACTTTTTTCCCTTACTGCTTTTAAAATTCTTTCAGTGCATTTGGTGTTTTTATTATTATGTGTTGGGAGGAATTTCTTTTCTGGTCCAGTCTATTTGGAGTTCTGTAGACTTCTTGTATGTTCATGGGCATCTCTTTCTTTAGGTTAGGGAAGTTTTCTTCTATAATTTTATTGAAGATATTTACTGGCTCATTACCTTGGGAGTCTTCACTTTCTTCTATAACTATTATCCTTAGGTTTGGTCTTCTCATTGCATCCTGGATTTTCTGGATGTTTTGGGTTAGGAGCTTTTTGCTTTTTGCATTTTCTTTGACTGTTGTGTCAATGTTTTCTATGGTGTCTTCTGCCCCTGAGATTCTCTCTTCTATTTCTTGCATTCTGTTGGTGATGCTTGCATCTATGGTTCCTGATTTCTTTCCTATGTTTTGTATCTTCAGGGTTGTCTCTCTTTCTGTTTTCTTTATCGTTTCTATTTCCATTTTTAGATTCTGGATGGTTTTGCTCATTTCCTTCACTTGTTTGATTGTGTTTTCCTAAAGATCTTTAAGGGATTTTTGTGTTTCCTCTTGAAGGGCTTCCAGTTGTTTACCTGTGTTCTCTTGTATTTCTTTGAGGGTGCTATTTATGTCTTTCTTAAAGTCCTGTATCATCACCATGAGAAGTGATTTTTTTCTCTGAATCTTGCTTTTCTGGTGTAATGGTGTGTCCAGGACTTGCTATGGTGGGAGAATTAGGTTCTGATGATGCCAAGTGACCTTGGTTTGTGTTGTTTATTTTCTTATGCTTGCCCCCCTCCATCTGGATATCTCTAGTGCTACCTGCCTTTGCTAAATCTGACTGGAGTCTGTCCTTCCTGTGATCCTGGTTGTGTCAGAACTCCTCAGAGTCAAGCTGTGTCTGTGATCCTGTGATTCTGGGATCCTATGATCCTGGGTTTGTTAGGTTACCTGGGAGTGGAGCTTCCTCTGGGAGTTGTGGGACTGGCTGCAGAGCTTGCACCCATGATCTGCTCTGGACACCAGCCCAGACAGACCAGAAGGAACCCGAGACACTGGGCTGGTGGAGTTCCTGTGTGCCTGGTCCCTCTGGTCCCAGTTACTCCCAGTGTTGGGACAGATGTTGGTTCCTCCTCACCTCTGATCCTGGGTCGCCTGTTGGTTTTTTTAAAGAGGGAGAAAATAAGGGCATAAAGTTGTGTAGGTGGGATATAGAGAAGATCTAGGAGTTTATGACAGGGAAGGAAAATATATTGAATGAAAAACATTGTTTTCAATAAAAAAAGAAATCTGAAAAAATGGTTGTTTCTATTGTTATCAACTTTTACTTCCTCCTCCATATGTTGCATTTTGTATAAATAGTGGAACCATGAGTAGTTATGGGTGGTTTCTACCTTAAAGATATTTTTATACTGTTGTTTTATGTTAAATATATAAATGGTTTCAATCACCCACTGTGATATATAATAGCTTATTATAGTAGGCTTGCCTTAAACTACATACATGCTCTCTCTCTCTCTTTCTCTCTCTCTTTCTCTCTCTTTCTCTCTCTCTCTCTCTCTCTCTCTCTCTCTCTCTCTCTCTCACACACACACACACACATACACACACTGATTCCTCATACAAAATCTCTAAAGTAGATGCCATAAATCTCATACATAAAATATAAGTAACACATAGTATACAAACATATGAGATACTATAAATACGTATGATAGACACCAAGCCATGGGGATATCAATGACTTGCCAAGTGTCACTCATTTAGTAAGTGTGAAAGACAGTGTTTATACCCAGGGAAGCTGGCTGAGAGTCTGTGTTATGGTTTATGCCTCTCCCCAAAGGATATTAAGCAAAGGGACTAAAGAAGAGCAGGTGATCTCACTGACAACTTCATTCTCATCATCTTCATGAAGATAAGAACTGTACGTCCAATGTAATTCCTGTCATCTTGTCGTGCTCTGTGTCAGGTAAGCTTCTTGGTCCTCTGACACACACCACAGCAGAGGAACCACATCCTCCTGAGTCAATGGTGTTCCACCCAAAGGGTGGGCTCAGCGTTTGCCCACTTTTAAGTACATTTGACATCTCTGGCATCCCTAGGCGTCACAGTCACCACTTAACATATTTCCAAGCAGTCTGGTATGCTTGGGAGGGCCTCCTTCAGACTGAATTGCCCAATCCACAAGGTAAATGCCTGAATCTCTCCTAGGCTGGTTCAAACCTGTTTTGTGTACACAAGAATAAGAAGTATTAACCAGCTGTCATTTCATTCATTACACCCCCATTTTGGCTTACAAATAAAACTAAGCGCCTTTGAATAGGCCACCTGACTTCCCCTATAGAAAATGTGTTTCCATGAGTCTTGTGGCCCTTCTGGTTCCAGGACCTTTCCTTCTGTCATCTTATTTCTTTAAATGACTGCACTAACTCAAATCCTGTGAGCTGAGCTTGTCCTGACCGTGACTGGTGACACTTTGAAGGTTTCAATGCCTCCAAGAGGCTCTGTTCAGTCTGGCCTTGTACCTTGTCCAAGTAAAAAGCCATTTTCCCATCAAGAAGTAATTGCTGTGAGTGTAGACTAACGTGTTAATACGGAGGTCTGTGAATTCCCATGGCCGAAGACTGTTTGCTGTGTGCCAGGTCGGGTGCTACAAAAAGTGTTTTCCCTCATTGAATATTCTGAAGATTGATTTGAATTTAACTTGATTTAAATTCTGGCTAGTGGGGTTGGTGGTTCCTCTGTCTGAATTTTGTTATCAAGATCTTGGCAATCAGTGACTATTGTATTTTTATACCCTTGGACCCAGTCCTGCCTTGGCCTCCTGCATTAAGAAGGGAGAAAATACAGTATCCTAGGAACCTGACAATTTTTCAACTCAGAATCTTCTTTGGCTTTAGAGTAAATTTCACTGTCCCGTGTTCACTGTCTAGTAAGCAACACTAGCTTCTCCTGGAGGCCTCACTTCATCTCCCGCCCCGCTGACCTGAGTCTGTGGACTCCCTGTTCTCCATCAAGACTGGGCCTCCTTCGTGTGACCCACAGGCTTGAGCAGGAACCTCCACTTAAGTTACCCAATTAAATCCCTGCAGCTGATCTCTTGAGCTGACATTCTTTCAGATAAGGAGACAGATTTCAGATAATTATGAATCCTCTCCAGGTCTCACAGTGAAGCAAGCTCATGGGCTTTGAGCCTGGTTCCCAAGTCCACTCTGCTGTTTCCTTCCACCCATACCTTTGTGTCTGCTCTGTTTGCCAGTCTCAGATGTCTCCCTGCTTTCTCCTTCTTCCTATAATCCCATATACAAATTAATACCAAGAAAGGCTGCTATCTCCTTTCTTCCTCCCTCTCTGTCCAAGTTTAAAATTCAGTTTGAAATACATAAGATTGTGTGTATTCCACTAATTAAAATAGTTTAAAAGGCCTCTTTGGAGCTGAGCATGGTAGTATATGCCTTTAATCCTGGCGCTGGGAGGTAGAGGTAGGTTGTTCTCTCTGTAAGTTCAAGGACAGCCTAATCTATACAGTTAGCTCTAGGCAGAGCAGGGATACACAATGAGGTTTTGTCTTAAAAAAGCAAGAGCAAAAACTCTCTGTGATTATACTGACTTTCAGGTGTGAGAACACAGCTTAGTAGGCCCTGCAAGTAGTAAGAGCAATACCCAGAACACACATTTAAAAAGTCAGGCCTGGTGGTGGCATGCTATTGCACTCACCTGAGATGGGAAGGTCGAAACAGGCATATTTGTGGTCCCTGGTCAGCCAGCCCAGCCTACTTTGTGAGCTCCAGGCAGTGAGAAATCCTGTCTCTAAATAAGGTGGGGATATCATCTGGCTTCCACATGCCTGCACACACACGGTCAATGCTCCCATCTTCATTACATCCATGCACATATGGATATACACATACATGTGCTTGTACACAAGTGAACAGCATCTTACAGCTAAGCTTGAGTGTCATGACAATTTCTCTTTCTCCTCCCACTGCCCACTGCTTGCTCTGTCCTCCCTGCCCATCAGACAGGCAGGAGAGAGAGGACATCATCTGCACTGTTAATGGCTCTCCATACTTTGCCATGAATGGAGTAATGCAGTTATTAAATCATCAAACTTGATCCAACCTCTTTGCATCCTATGTAATCAGGTAGCTAACAGGCACTGAACTGTGCCTCTCTATTGCATGTACCTTGTCCCCTGTTACCTGCTTGCTGCTCTTGTGTGACTGATTTGTTTGAAGGCAGAGGGCCTTCCACTTGCATTTCTATCCCTTATAGTTTGGTCTTACTGGATATCTTGAGCTTATTCCTATTAGAGCTTGTCAGACAGGGTTGCGCAGGAAGCCGAGCCAAGTGTGTGAGCATAGTCTGGTCTGTGTGGAATGCCATGTGTGTCTCTTTCAACACTGACTTTGTGAAGATTAAACACCCAGAGAAGCAAACTCCAGTGGCTCACTATGAGGTGACGTGTGGAAGGCCCTTATTGCATCACATCAGCATTCATTATGAACTGCAGCTTACAATGTGCAGGCCACTTTTCTCAAGTTAGGAATTTAGCTCTGAATGAGTGACACAAAGTCTCCATTCTCACAAAGTTAAGATAGATTTTGTTTGTTTTTTTGTTGTTTTTGAGAAAGTCTCTCTTTGTAGCCCTGGCTATCCTAGAACTCACAATGTAGACCAGGCTGGCCTTGAACTCAGAAATCCTTCTGCCTTTATTTCCCGATGTGGGGATTAAAGTCATGCACAACCATGCACAATCTCTCTCTCTCTCTCTCTCTCTCTCTCTCTCTCTCCCCTCCCTCCCTCCCTTTCTACCTCTCTCTCTCCCTTTCTACTCCCCCTCTCTCTATTATGTATATATATATATATACATATACACACACATATATGTACATGTATATATTTTATATATGTGTATGTATATGACCAAAATAAATATAACAGTGGGTAGATAAACACTACAAAGTTTTGTGTTTTAGTTTTGAAAACCATGACAGAAGAACAGTTCCAAGATTCTTAATGATTGCTGTTATTAGAGAGGTGCACTTGACAGAGACTTCACAAGTCCTTTGATTCCTGCAGGAGAATGTCGGCCTCCTTGTTCTCCCAGCCAGACAGCATGGCTGCCCTTGGGTGCTGCTGCTTCTGCTCCACGGGAGGGCTTGTTCTTAGCCTAATGTCCAGCATTTGTGTGTTTGTAGTGTTCTCAGACCCAATTCCCCTTCCTTAGCTTAATGCTTATAGCTTATTCTGGAAAGAGAATTCATAACTTACCAACTTTCACTTGTGTCTCATATTTAAGGTGAAAAATCTCCCGTGTTCTCTTTAGTACATGTGTGTGTGAGGGACTTGCAGGGGAGAATAAGATCTTCCATGAGTCATTTTTGTAACTGGTCTTTTGGTGGCAGTGGTAGCAGTGTGTGTGTGTGTGTGTGTGTGTGTGTGTGTGTGTGTGTGTGTTTCTTTATAAGTGATTGAACTCAGGGCTTCCTGCCTGCTAAGTACATACTCTACTACTGTGCAATATTATAACTTTTTTTTTCTGACTCCTAAGTACAGCAAGCTCCCTTGCCTCCAGGCCTTTGTTACAGCCTCTGACTAGAGGCTCGGTTCTGCGTCACAGAGACTTCCATCTGACCCACATAAAGACATTATCATTATCTAGCCACTGCAGAACCAACGGTCGTTTTGTTTTCTTCAAACCTATCTGATGCTACGCTTATATTTGTCATTCAAAAATTAACTCCATAAGAATGTGTGATTACTGGGGCTGGCGAGATGGCTCAGAGGGTAAGAGCACTGACTGCTCTTCCAAAGGTCCTGAGTTCTAATCACAGCAATCACATGGTGGCTCATAACCACCCGGAATGAGATCTGATGCTCTCTTCTGGTGTGTCTGAAGACAGCTATAGTGTACTTACATATGATAAAAAAAAAAAAAAAAGATATGTGCACATACACACATTGCCCACATCCAGCATACTCCATTAAAAAAAAAAAAAAAAGAATGTGTGATTACTGACACTGGGAACAGCGGCTGCCACACAGTGAGCAGTGAATTCATACTGTTGTAATTTATGAATAGAGACTGTCACTCAGTGCATGCTGAATGCATGGCACAATTTGGTTTCTCCTTCCTCTGAGTACTCACATCTTTTGTGCACTGTAGCTGCCGTGTCCATCAATTGCAAAGGTCTTACTTCTCTAGGTAGACTTGTAGTATAGGTAGCTAAATGCTGTATTAGAAATGCTGGGACCAAATACCTCACAGAGTCAACTCAAGTAGGAGGGTGGTTTTGCCTCAGAGTTTCAGAGCTTCCATCCATGATTACTTGGTACCATGGCAGTGAGCGCGATGATTGAGGACATGGGTCATACACGGCAGGCAGGCAGCAAGAAGGCGATAGGAGATGCTGGGGAAATTGCAGTAGTTACTTTTGTCAGTGCTGTGATCAAATACCTGTCAAAATCAATTTACGGAATAGGGGAGGGAGGGAAGAAGAGAGGGGGAGGAGTGGTGGGCGGGGGGGGGGAAGAAAAAGGGAGGTGCTGTGTTTATAAAAAGATAAAGGGAGAGGGGATATGTTTTGTGGCTGTATGGTAAGGTATTCAGAAAGGGGATGCCTCCATAGACTCATGCTGAGGCATCCTTCCCATGTAGGGACCAGCCACACAACAGTATGGTGTAGAACAGAGTTATTCAGGGCATGGGGAGGGGAGTTAAGAGGGTAGTGGAGGCAGAGGAAGGGAGAGAGAGGAGAGAGAGAGGAGAAGAGAGGAGAAGAGAAGAGAAGAGAAGAGAAGAGAAGAGAAGAGAAGAGAAGAGAAGAGAAGAGAAGAGAAG
>JADRCD010217824.1:24458-40435 GCA_019843815.1 Montemys delectorum | reverse complement strand
CCCCTTGTGGGTGGTGCCATCCCTGGGCTGGAAGTCTTGGGTTCTATAAGAGAGCAGGCTGAGCAAGCCAGGAGAAGCAAGCCAGCAAGGAACATCTCTCCATGGCCTCTGCATCAGCTCCAGCTTCCTGCCCTGCTTGAGTTCCAGTCCTGACTTCCTCTGGTGATCAACAGCCATGTGGAAATAAGCTGAATAAACCCTTTCCTCCCCAAACTTGCTTCTTGGTCATCATGTTTGTGCAGGAATAGAAACCCTGACTAAGATAGCCTCTGATTCTCTTCCTCTCAGGGGAGATGAGCCTGAAACCTTGACTGTGCACTCTGTTGTTGTTGTTGTAGCCTTTCTGGGTATCTTAGCAGTGCCATGAAGTCTTTGTGATTTCTGATGCTTTTCCAATCTCTCTTTCTTTGTAAATGGAGTCTTTCCTGTGCTGCCCCAACTCATTTACTAGCTTCTAACTACACCCAGGAGCCAAGTACTGTTTTCCACTTCACAACTGTGCTAAGAGTCTGGCCAAGAACACGGATGTTTCCCCATTTACTCACCATTTTAAAAATGTTCTTTACAGAGGGATTTTCAGTTTCAGAGTTGAATATTTAAATGTTTTTTATTAAATTGGTTCTTATGCATCTTGTTTTCTTTGATGCTATTATAAAAATTGTTTTCAGGTTGATAATTGTATATGTTAAAATAGAGTACATTTAACTTTCACATATTGTTCTTGCCTGCTGCAACATTGCTTAATTTCCTTACTGGTTTTAATAGTCTTCTGGTAAATTTCAAAGGATTTTGTATGTACAAGATCGTGTCATGTTCAAAAATAAATTTCTTCTTTTTTAACATGAATATATTATTCCCTTTGCTTACCTAATATTTAATCAGAAGTGTGATTTGGGAAGTATTCTTTGCCTTCTTTTGGGATATACGCTTATATGTATATAAATAATCAATACTAATTCTTCATTGAGTAGTTTGCAAATTCTATTGTAAAGTATAGGCCTTGGGTTGCATGTTGGGCACTCAAAACCAAACAAAACACCCTGATTCAGTCTCTTCATTTGTTGCACTTTTGTACAACACTTCTATTTCCTCTAGAGTCAGTTTTGGTAGTTTGTGCCTTTCTCTTGGTTCCTGACTCTCAAAGCCAGAAGTTCTCAACCTGTAGGTCATGACCCTCCTTAAGGTTTGAATTACCCTTGCACAGCAGTTACAAGACCATGAGAAAACACAGGTATTTACATTATGATTCATAATAGTAGCAAAATTAGAGCTATAAGGTAGCAGCAAAGATAATTTTATGGTTAGAGGATCACTGCAACACAAGCAACTGTATCAAAGGTTACAGGGTTAGGGAGGCTGAGAACACTGCTCTAAGCTTTCTCCGTTGATTGTTTTTAAGCACTGGCAGATATGTCATGTCAGCACCAACCTTGGAGCACCAATGAATGGGACCGGATGCAAGAGTGGGCAGGAGGAACAAGGGGCCATCAACCTCTTCTATGAAGCAACAGAAGCCAGGATGTGTACTAGCAGAGAAGTCAGAACAGCCATGAAATGGTGCCAGTCGGAGACCAGACAACACAGAGAAGGTTGGAACTGGGAGGTGCAAATGTGGGAAGGGGAAAAAGCAGAAGTAGACCCAGGCTTAGGCAGAAAGACCAAAGACAGCAATAAGATCAGGGTAGTACCCATTTCTAGACATACCCCTGAGTCAATTCAGGCTTTTTCTGAGCTTGTGATGAAGCAAGGACCCACTCATTGGGCTTGGTGCTAAAGGATTCAATGATGCGGATCGGTAGGACTGACTTCGTTGGCCCCCAAGACGGAAAGCTGAAATAGCATGGGAATCCTGGGAGAAGTCCAACAACCTGCTCAAGACTAACCTAAACTCCTCAGTGGTGACAGAGACACCTAAGAACAAGTAATTAAATTTAACATTAACATATGTAATTTAGAACCTATTCTTGAACCATACATGATTATTGACAAGAATGCACAATTATACTGATATTTCATATGTCCCAGAAACAAGAAATTATTTTTCTCATATTTTAGAATATAAGAGTTGAGACTTTATTCCAAATTAATTCTTGCCTAAAAAAGAATGAGCAACATGAATCCATTAAGCAAATAAAAAAAGTAAAATGGAAAATATTTTTGATCACATACTCGATTAAAATATTTAGTATTATGTGTATCTGGAAAAAGACATCCCTTGAGAAATACAAATTCCAGCTAAGCTGGGGTTTATTTTAAAGGGAGAAAGCCACAGCTATGCTAATAATCCCTTTTAAGATTCTGTGGATAACATGAGACTCACAGCAGTATCTAATATAAACATGTAAGGAGATTTGAAAGAAACAACAAAAATAAACTGTGAGGATCACCCCTACAGAGATTTTTTTTCCACCCTCTGACTCATTTAAAATCTCAAGGAAAAAAAATAAAAACTATTATACGGGTAGAGGATGATGGCAGAAACTAAAACCATAAAAATTAGCTTGTGAGCCAGGCCCTTAAAGAGCCTGTTAAGACGCGACTGTCGATGCAGCTAGGTTGACTAGCTAACCTGCCATTAACTCGGTTAAGATTTTAATTGAAACTGAAAAGTAAATGAGTTAGCATTGTTCCAAAGGTAACTTGTGGTTACAAAATTAGTAGGTTCTAGTCATCTTTTGTCTCTTGCTCACCTGTCTCCCCTCCCTTCCTCCTTCCTCACTTTTTCTCTCTCCTTCTCTTTCTCTCCTTCCTCTCCTTTTATTCCACAAATGGAGTCTTTTCGTGCGTCTTGAGAGGATACTTTCTGAATAAGCAAAGTTTCATACTCTTTATAGTTACCTAGAGAACTCGTGAGCAGGCTGCAGTAACATGTAAGGCCGAGAAGGGGCCTGGTCAAACGCTATCTTTGCAGCTCCTTCTGACTCAACCTTTCACTAATGATCGAGACCTGAGAGGCTGCTACATACTGCCTGAAACTTAGAATGGCTTTGGTATCCAAAGTTGATCCACTCAACACATGAACTTAAGCTTGTTCTGGGCTCTGGAGCACAGAGGTCAAGGCTGATGAGAGCCACAATGGGCCTTTGGAGAACATGGCATCTGAGCCATTGCCTTAAAGATGGACTTTAGCTATATGAAGAACAGGTTGTACAAGGGCAGAGAAAATCCCTGAGGAGGTACCAGCTAAGCTCCTGTCTCCATTAGAAGAGGCTGAGCATGCGACTGACACCCCCCCACACACACATTTACCCATATTCATAGTCACGTGCTCTTGCTGACTCTCACTCATGCACACTCCTGCATATCTTTACACACACAATCATACACACACATGCATACTCTCACACATGTTCAAACATGCCTGCTCACACACCTACATGTAGACTCACATTTATACATGCTCAAATATTGACTCATACATTCATTTACTTGAACACACTCTTGATACACACACACACACACACACACACACACTTACATAGTGGCACATGCACTCACATACTCCCATGTACACACTTAAATGCACATTCATACAAACAAACATGGAAAAACTATCATGTACTTGCAGCTCATGCACTCATATTCACACATACTCTAGTGTGCTAACACATGCACTCACATAGCACACTCACACAAAGTCACATAAACATGCATGCACTCACACACTAACATATACACACACATTATCACATACTTCACATGTTCATTCATAGATTCACATTCACACATGCTCACTCAATCACAAACATGTTATCACTTGGATACACACATATACTTAGATACAATCTTACCTGCTCATAAATACTCACCTGAAATACATACAAGACATACACATGCTGACACACACATGAAAACATATACTCATGAACACATACTTACAATCAAGCACTCACACATGTTCACACTCATAAACACAGATGTTCACTCACAGTCACACACCCACAAGCACACATTCATGCGATCACACTTTGACTCACAATCTTGCAAACATACACTTTTTATTTTAACAAAATTTCAATTGTTCAACTTAACCAATGAAGACTCAGGAGTCAGATGCTGGCATGAAAGCCTGCTAGCTCAGAGAGGCAGAGAAAGCACACGGCTGACCTTCCTCCTTAGCAGATGTCCCACCGGGAATGCTCCTCTCTCATTAAATTTCCTTCAAACTCAATGTCCCTCCCTTCTACTTCCTGTGAGTCTCTCTATCTGTCCTCCTGACTCCCTCTTAGTCTCTGGTTTTTTTCTTAATAATCCTGTGTCCACTCCCTGTCAACTGGTTGCTTGCTCTGCCTCTTGACCAATGGTTGGCTTAATTTAATCCTGTTTACAATATTCAAGCAGAAAGCTCTTGGATTAAAAAAGTATGTAAAGGCTGAACCACACCACAACTAAAAATAGTTTTTTCCAGTAAATAACACAATCTTGGGGTTCACAGTGAGATCAAATATCCTGCAACACACACACTCATGCATACTCACTCACATTCACACACATGCACGGCATATCCAATCTCTCAAAAAAAAAAAAAAAAAAAAAAAAAACATACCTCAGAGCCGGGCAGTGGTAGTGCATGCCTTTAATCCCAGCATTTGGGAGGCAGAGGCAGGCAGATTTCTGAGTTTGAGGCCAGCCTGGTCTACAGAGCAAGTTCTAGGACAGCCAGGGCTAAGCAGAGAAACCCTGTCTCGAAAAACCAAAAAAAAAAAAAAAAAAAAAATCTCAGATATATACACTGTCATACAGACACTGACACATGCTTATACATACATACTCATACACCAACATTTACACCATCATCACAAGTTCTCTCATAACTCATATTCATATACTTATACAAACTCACAATGCACACTCAAGCACACTCCCATATTCACACTCATGCTTTTTATACAAATTAACATGAGTGTTCACATAGGCTGGCTGACACACACTATCACATACATACATGCACACTTATTCACTCCCAAACCTTCTATGCTTACACAGACATGTGTGTACACTTACAGACTCTCACATGGGATGCTTACTTGTTCAAACACATGCATTTAAGTTCAAACACGTTCACACATAGGGTTTCACACACTCATTGGAACTCAACATTTACACACTAACTCTCCCACACATGAAGTCATTTACAAACACATTCACAACATTCATATTCCCACAACTCTAGCACATACTCTGACACACTCATTCCTGTGTTCACATATATCTTGTTATACATACTCATTCACAGTCTCACAGATGCATAGATGCTCATATCTTTGCACATGCTCACAATTTCACACTTACACTAAGAAATATAGTCACACACGTATGAACACTCTTACCCTATCACACACAAGATCACACAGATGTACCCTTGCACAAGCAATACACCCAAACATTCAGTCTCACACAACCATGACACTTTGACACTTATACACTAAGAAACACACTGTCACACATGTTCAGACACATTCTCACAAAGTCATGAATTCACATTCACTCATGCACGCTCCCGTACACTCCAGTATAGTCTTATACACCTAAACACTAACATGCTTTCACACACATACTCATACTTACTGGGGTACTTATACATGTTCACGCATACACATATTCACATTTCAAGACAGCCTCACACACGCACTCCCACCTTTCTATATAGTCACATACTCCCACTTGCACATACTTTCAAATGCATCTGTAGCTACAGGAACCTGCTCACATGTATATTCACAAAATACATCCATTTATATAGTCTCACACATACTAACACTCACACATAGCACATCCACACATGCTCACAGATACATACTCGCACATACTTGCACTCACACTCTCGCACATTATCATCTAATCATACACATGCACTTACATTCATGTAGTTTTACACATTCACTCTCACACATTAACACATGCTCACACATACTTGTTTACACACAGTTTACATATGTTTGCATACACACTGCCATGACTTCAGCATACTGACACAGAAGTTCACCCACATTTACACCCCTCATACTCTCACATAATCTTCCACATCTTCACACACACATACACACACACACACACACACACACACACATGTATGAGCATGCACACACACACACACATACACACACACACACACACACACACACACACACACACATTGAACAGAGCCTCACGGTCTCTGATCCACAATTCAAGTATTCAAATTTTTCTCCAACTCATGCAAAGCTGGGGTCCTGGGAGGTAGCATTAATTCTGATTCATAATGTAAAACAGTTGCCATTTTGTAAGAACAGGAAGGAACTATTAGGAATCTGTTCAAGATGATGAAGAAGGTGCTGAGCTCCCATGTTATATGCGTGAAGGTGAAACTGGTTTTCATGGGTTTTATTTTTACAGAAGGGCACAGTGAAGAGTGGTCGCAGTATGCCCATTAGTATTAATTTAAGAGGCATGCACTGCATCCGTGTTGTCCTTACTGTGATGGTGTCAGTGTTCTGGTGAGTGGAAGGAGAGTTCTATGTGCTCTCCTTGAGAGAGGGAAGTGTTTTAACTCAAGAGAAATTTCAACTTTAGGAGGAAGAGACACTTAAAAAAATAAGCGAGTATGTATGTATGTGTGTGTGTGTGTGTGTGTGTGTATGTGTGTGTGTGTGTGTGTGCGCGCGTGTGTGTATAAGAGCTTGGGTAGTTTAGGAATGGAATGTAATAGACATCAACTCTGCTTTTGTCATTTCAGCACCTCTCCTCTGTGGGAGCAGCCTCTTCAACATCTGGAGGACAGATGGCACATGCCGCTCAGTACTGATTGGTCTTCAATGCATCACATAATAAAACCAATTAGAGTCATTTATTGCATGGAATTTATATGGATTCTGGGGGAGGAAAGCCCATTCCCGTGTTATCTGAAGTAGTAAGTAGTCTCTGAGCTTGCAACTCTCGGGAGTGGTTTGTACGGCCATTTTCAGAGGACCTGTAGGGGGAACAGAGCAAGCTGAAGGTGAGTGCCTGCAGAGCAAAGATTCAGTGTGCTCTTACTGTGGCATCTCCCATGCACAGCAGCGTCTGCCAGGCACTCAGGAAGTGTTGGGGGAAGGACAATCAGAACTGAGAAACAGGATGAAAGAACAATGCTGGCAGTGTGCTCTAACCTGCAGTTCCTGAGTCTACAGCTGCTTCTGTCTTTGGGGTCAATCAGGTTTGTGAGCTAGCAAACCCCCTTTACTCATTTGTTAGTCTGACAGATATTACTACATTGCTTCATTCAGTACCACCATGACCCCACAGCCTCATGACTCTGTTTACACCAAAGTCTGCAAATTGAAGTTTAATTATCCATATGCTCTGCAGTGAGGATTTCCGACTGCCATGTAGCTTCCAGTAAATGCATCTGAGTGACATTTGCAAGAAGTTCCTGAACAGCATGGTGTGACTACCCTGGCATCCCTGTAGCAGAAGCACTGGTATTATTACACAGTGGCTGTGCCAACAGCCTTCATGCAATGTCTAGCTCAGTGTGGCCTACAGTGACAGCAGCAAGCCTGGCAGGTTTCTTTAAATTTTATATTTATTTATTTATTGATTGATTGATTCATTCATTCATTCATCTATCTGTCCGTCCATCCATCTATCCATCCATCCATCCATCTATCCATCCATCCATCCATCCATCCATCCATGCATTTGGGTGTGAATGTATGTGTGTGTGCATGTGCATGACCAATATAATAAACTTAGTTGATTTTCTGTCAATAGCAACTGAAATCCAAAGGACAACTTCTAAAAGCAAAACCAATAACAAACAAAGTAGAAATAGTAGCAAATAGATGCACAAAAACAGTTGTTTTCTTTTCAGTCAAAATAGATGAGACTGGTCTTGGGCACAGAATACACTACATACACCAGTCTGGCCTTGAACTCACAGAGAGCCATCTGCCTCTGCTTCCTGAATGCTGGGATTAGATGATTGGGCCACCACTCCTGGAGCCAGCCACAGCATTTCTACCAGCAACTTCCAGTATTCAGAAACTAGTAAATCCTAGTGTTTTGTTGTTAAAGACTTAAACCCCTCATCAGGGCGGGGGCCTCACCTCAGTCCTCATGGGGTGTTATTTGCCAGTGTGCAAGCAAAACACTTACTTCTAGCTCCACATTCTGATGACAAGCAGTCTTTCATTTTCTTCCTGTATGTACGCCAGTGACTTTTGGCTTCTCTGCTTCCCTTAACAAGGGCCAGTGCTAGAGCCAGATTGGCCCTATTCATCCCAGTTAAACACCTACTGCTTGAGCCAGAACATCCATTTTGACAAATTCAGCTTCGTCTACAATTAAGTTTCTTCATGCCTGAGTGCTTTCAAAATATATTCCCATAGAAATTACAGCAGTAGTTTGTTTGTTTGAAGTAGCAAGTCTGTGTGCCTTTGCAGTATAAAAAAACAAAGCACCTTTAAAAGGTCAGTCCTGGCCACGTATCTGAGGCAGCTGTCATCTCCTGCTCTTGTCTTTTATGTTATTTCTTCCACAGTGGCGTGGGGACCTATTGACAGTGCCAGGAGTCGGTTGCGCAAAATTGATTAGGAATGCCCCCCCCCCCCCAACAATCTTCTAGTGCTTCTACAAAGAGCTCAGGATGAGAAGTACCACAATAACTTGGATCTCTTTTGTAAAATGTGCATACCTGCTCCTGCTCCTGCATGGATCAGAGCAGCCTTGCAAACTAGGGTAAACGAAATTGGTAATTGGAAATCTCTCTAGGTTTTCCCATAAGCAACCTCCCACACTCAACTCTCCTTACGGTTGGTTGGATTCCTACTACACAGCTGACATTAATCATACCTATAGTACCAGGGAAGAGAGAAAGTTTCTGCTTAGGATCAATCTTAAAGATGACTCTTTTTTTCTTGGTAACAAATACTGTTCATCTTTCCGGCTACCACATGCTCATGTGACTTGTGTCAGAGGAAGTGGCAGGAGGCCAGTACTGCCCAGTGTTTTGTTGTTCCATCTGCCAGGAGAACAGCATAGTTCTTCATGGTGGGTCCCACAATGAGAAGAAACAGAACAGAGTTGCAGGTGTCAGCCACTATATGAGCCAAACATCTTCAGGGAAAACGCCTATGTTAATGAACCTGTAGAGTGTTCTTTGCATTATTTTCTCTGCTCTGCTCCGATCTGTCTGTTCATTCCCCATGTGTGCTGGTGTACAATGTAAATTGTTCACACCCAGAGTCATTCCTGACCACCATTGTCACCTGCCAAACTTATGCTCCATATTCTTTGAGCTTAAACATTCTACAAAATTCAAAACTCTCCTTAAATTATGATCTTAAATGAAACATGTTCAAAAATTTACTCCTTACCTGAGCATACTCAGGAATACACACTCTAATGTGTTTTCATATATATGTATATGTAATATACAAATACATACATATGTGTGTGCATGTGTGTATATTCATAGATGTAACATACACATATAATATGTACACATATATAATATACACATATAAACACCCACATATATATATATGTGTGTGTGTGTGTGTGTGTGTGTGTGTGTGTGTGTGTATCTCCAGATAAAACCTCCACGCTTCCTTTATTCTAGAAGGGCATTGTTTTGGAAGTAACATTGTATTTTCCTGAGCTGCTTCTCTTCTGTCTTGGCCAACCTTGTTTAGGTTTATACTCACTGACATGGGGTTCTGCTGCCTTTGGTTACAACAGCCAGACACATCAAGCAAGAACTCATGGCTTGCTTTCCCAAGCTGAAGCAGAGCAGGACTTTCAGACCCACCTGTGGTATCAATACTGACACAGAGGCTTTTTAATACTCTAAAGCTTAGGCCTTTTAGTTAAGGCAGTCTCTCAGCCAGTTATCTAGCTCAACTTACTAACCCTGGCACTACATCCTGCCATGTAGCTAGCTCTATTTCTCTGCTCTGCTCCGATCTGTCTGTTCATTCCCCATGTGTGCTGGTGAACCTCCTGCATATCATATTTCATTTCTACTCCCCCCCAGAAGTTCTACTTCCTGCCCAGCTATTGCCTGTTAGCTCTTTATTACAGCCAATCAGATACAATTCTAGACTGCCTCTAGGCTACTGAGGAAAGATACATATTTACAAAACATGAGGCCCAGTGATGAGCTATAGAAACAATAATACCAGGACCCTGCCAGCATTTAGCTCTCTGTTAGTACAGAATATCAATTGAATATATAGAGATACACCTTCATACAATGTACTCCAATATCTTTCCCTTGTAGTCCAAATAATTGGCTTTTTCTGTAACATCAGTAAGCTATAAGCAATAAGAACAACTATAAGAATATATCAGTAAGAATTACATTCACAATGTCCAGTCCATGGGTACTTGGCAGCCCTGGAGAAATTGTTCCTCTAGCCTATCTTGGTGAGTCTAAAGTTTAGAAATTGAATTTGCCACCCTTAAAACACCTTCTCAGATCTTCCAACCTTTATAACCTCAAAACATCTTGTGACTTAAACTTTTAATCCTCCAACCTTTATAACTTACATTTGCCACCTTTAAAACATCCTCTTAGACCCTAAAACTCTGTCTTCATCCTATATAAACTTTACTCCTTTTTTGTGAGTTTTCTTGTTAGCATCTGATAAAGAGGAAAGCTGTGAGACTATATCTAGTCTTCAACCCCATCAGAGACCGGAGAAGGATAAATATTACCTGGGTAAACAGGAAGTGCAGAGCAAGCAGCTTCCAAAACTAAAAAATAACAGAGATTGCTAGCTACCTGGACAGCCACCAAAGGTTCCTTTGTTTTGAAGAGGCATCCACAGTTGACTGGCAGGCCAAGAAGATCTGACAGAGTTATCTGTGAATCAGGAATTCTGAAGGACTGTCTTACCTTGTCTCAGCACAGTTGGGCAATCGACTTCCCAGTATCTTGCTTGTCCACAGTTTGGACAGTTGTTGCTCTCTAGTCTAAAAGAAGATGCAATCGTCTACCCTTCTCTTCCTTTCCTTCCTTTATCCCCCTTTTGTCTTACATTCCCTTTCTCCATTTTCCCTCTAACTCTAGTGTTAGGAGAAAATGACTCTTTACTTTGTTTTATCCCTGACCAAGACCATTGTCAACTTGCACTCCACCCCCATAAACAATGAAAAAACATCCATATCCCACCAAATGGTCAATAACCAACCAACTCACCTCTCAGGAATGAGGGAATTCTGTTCTTTACATTGCTTCCTGCTCTCTGGGAGCTAAGCAATCTTTTGGGGACTCTATGAGAATTGGGGTACTGTTCAAGTCCTAGAAGAGCTGGCTGTTTCCCTTGTTGTCCAGTCTCTGTGGGATAGGAAAGTGCAGGGCTTAACTGAAGTCCTAGATGAAGCAGTCTGTGAGGCTGGACAGTTTGATGAAAGTCACTTTGAAATTATTGTGGATGCAAATTTTGAGGAAACAGCAGCTGAGGCAGTCTGTGAGGCTGGATCACCTGGGCTACTTGCTTTGTCTTCATTGGAGTCTGGTCTTTTTGCTCTGCAAACACACAGACTTTTAAAGGAAATGTTGTAGGTACATTTCTGCATTAACACATGTACAGAATGTGTGGTGTGCACAAGTCATCTAATGATTCTCTGCTCCATGCTCGAGCAGGTGAAAGGCTCTGTCAACCATATGTCTGTTTGGACTGTATTGTCAAACTGTAATATAAATCTCCATCCATGCCATATGAAGGGATGGCATGTGGTAATAAGTCATGATAACTACATAGTCAACAGGGTTCATTGCTTACTGCAGAGATGTTCATGTCTCAGCCAGTCTCATAGCTCTTCACATGTAAGGGAAGTATTCATGTCACCTGTTTCATTATTATTCTGGGTCTCTTCTCTCATGGCTGCAGCCAAGATTTTCAAGAGGTTTCCCCTTGTCAAATCTAATCTTAATTAGCTTTGAAGGAATCTACAGCTTTTGTTTCCTGTTGAAACAAGAGCATTTCCTCTTCCCCCAACACAGCACAATCTTGACTCTCATTCTGAGGTTTACACATCCTTCTAGTAGGTAGGATGATTCAATTCAATAATGAATTCCTTGTAAACCTATCTTATTTCATAGATAATTAATAGGATATCCTTTTGTATTTTTTCAGGAGCAATTTGTAATCCCCAAGAAGGCAAAATTCTTTAAAGCTTATCAAATATATTTTTAAGGTATCTGTATTTCAATCAGCCAGTAAGATACCATCCATAAAATGAATGACTAATGCTTCTGAAATTTTAAACAGCATTGGCTTAGTACTTTATACCTTGATTGTGTTTAGTTTTGTACTAGAAGTTTAGCTCACCCAAATTTTTTTCTCTTTTGAAGGGACCATTGATAATGAATTATTCCTGCTATTAGGGAAAAAGAGAAAAAACATTTCCCATGAAGGGAAATTTAATATTGAATTATTGAGTTATTCCTTCTATTGCGGAGAAACACAAAACAGTCAAATAAAAATCAAGCAAAGAAACAAGAAAAATCTAAGCTCTAGCCAGCTGTGTTATCCCATGCTACAGCAGCAGATCCCTGCCCATCATTTTTGGAATCCAGGTGTGGCTGCTGTTTGTGGAGCAGAGAGATTGCTCTGTGTAGAGTGGTTGCTCTGCGTGGAGCGGCTGCACTGTGTGGACCGGCCACTGTGCTCGGAGTGCCCGTAGCAGTAAGAGCCGACAGGCATCTCTCTTGCAGCCAGAGAGCTCTGCTCCAGCTGCCATCATTTCTTTTCTTTTCTTTCCTCTATTGGTAAGAACCTTTTTACTCCCTCTATTCCTGTAACTTAGCACTCCACTCAGTTCTCTCCCTATCCAAGTCTGCCTTACTTTGATCTGTCTTGGGGAGGGCACAGAAAACTGTGACCATTACCTCACAAGTTAAAACCATCTCCAGACTGACAATCAAAACAAAATTATACAGGGTCCAAATGCCCTTTGCCATGGTGTCTTCCATATTTCAACATGGAAAATATTTTCTGTCTTTTAAATTTCTCTGATTCTATCCTTCCTTCAGAGATTTCACTTTATTATGTTCCAACTCAATATTTATTTCTATGACTGTCTATTTACTTATTTCCCTTTTATTGTTTTTCAAGTCTTATATTTATTTTTGTACCTAAGTTTCTATAAACTCTGTCTTCTGTGATCGCCAGTTCCAAGCATACTGCGCCAGTTCTAGGAAGGCACTCTGTCCTCACAGCAGCAGGGGCTCCTCAGGGTAGCTCCAGGAGATGGTGAGTGGGCTCCCTCTGCTCAGCTCACAACACAGTGGACTATTCCTGTGGGCTCCACCTTCTGCCATCCCACCGCCAGCCAGAGCAGTTTCGTGGTTGCTAGGAAACTATCACCTCCTTGCAGTTTTCTTGGCTTCTGTTCTTCTGCCCCTCACTAGTGTGTGTGCCAAATCTATTGGTGCACCAAATATCAGAGAAGGCTGAATATTACCCATCAGGAGTATAAATAGAGACACAGAAGCTTTTTAATATTTTAAAGATTAGGCCTTTAGTTAGGGCAGTTTCCCAGCTAGCTAACTAGATTAACCCTACTAATCTTGCCACTACATTGTACAATGTGGCTAGCTCTAACTCTCTGCTCTGCTCTAGTCCATCCATTCACCTGTGTCCACTGGAGAATCTCACCCCTATCATTTCTTCTCCCAGCATCTCTGTGTCTCTCTCTATGTCTGTCTCCCTGTCTCTCTCTGCCTCTATCTCTGTCTCTCTGCTCCCTCCCCTCCCCTTCCTCTGAAGTTCAGCTCTTCTCTTTCTGCCCAGCTAATGGTCATCAGCTCTTTATTGCATCCAAACAGATACAATTCTAGATTGCTTCTAGGCTACTGAAGAAAGATGAATATTGACAAAATATGAGGACCAGTGAAGGGCCATAGAAATGACAATACCAATATCCTGCCAGAGTTTAACTCTGCTGGGACAGAATTAACAATTGTGTATACATACAGAGACACACCTTCCCACAATGTGCTCCAACACATTTCAAGAATTTTGAATTGTTTACTGTAGTAAATCTGGCCAATGTACACAAAGTGACTTCTTTATACTGAAGACCTCGAAGGGTTTAATTAAATGTTTGAAATGACACCAAAGCCTGAGTTTAGGAACATGGATTTTGAGGAGCAAAACTGATGTATACAAGAAAATGTGAATACTCTTTTATCTGGTAGAGGTGGAATTGACAAGAGAAATAAAATAGAGAAATCAGAGAAAGCATAAATATTCAAAAACTGTGTGTGTGTTAACTTGTAAATCAGTTGCTTTGGACTTGGATCTTTATATTACTTTCATTTAAAATAAGTATATCATATTCTTGCCATACACAAATGTACTTTTGCTACAGGTCAAAGAAAAGCAGAGCTTTCCTTCCACAAATGTGTAGTATACACAAATCAGTAGAAATTTGTAAATATGCAAAACAATCTTTTCTAGCACCCACAGCTTTGGAATATTCCAACTGACAGATCTGAAAACCCAAGTGGGATGTTAGATCAACTCCAAGTACACACTAAATAATAATCCACATCAACCATGAAATATTGCTCCTAGTAATCCAACTGTGTTTCAATATCAGGGAAGGTATGAATATTCCCTGAGGATAGTAGAAAAGATTACTTAATAGCTCCATAATCATTACCAAATGACATCTGAAGATAAATAATAATAATAAGAAAAAAAACCTCTTTTAAAAGAATAAAAGGAGCTAGCAAGGTGGCTCAGTAAGTAAAGGCTCTAGTGGCCAAGCCTGAAGACCTAAGTTCTAACCCCTGGAGCTATGTGGTTGATAGAAGCTTCTGGAGGTGAAACTCAGTTCTTCAGGCACCCACAAGTTGTCCTCTGACCTCTACACACGTGCTATTGAGGATGCCTGTGGTGGGTTGAATAGGTTTGGCCCCCACAGATTCCTGCATTTGAATGCCTGACCCTATGGTACTATTAGGAGGTTTGGCCTTATTGGAGGAGGAGTGGCCTTGTTGAAGTGATACACTAACACATTGTGTGAGTGGGCTTTGAGGTCCTATGTTCAGGCTCCATCCAGTGTGGAAGAGAGTCTCCTCCTGGCTGCCTGGAGGAAGCAGTCTTCTTTGGATCAAGATGTAGAACTCTTGGCTCCCTCAGCACTCTGTCTGCCTGCACGCTGCCATGCTTCCCACCATGATGATAATAGATTGAACCTCAGAACTTGTAAGCCAGCCACAATTAAATTATTTCCTTTATAAGAGTTGCCTTGGTCATGGTGTCTCTCCACAGCAGTAAAACACAAACCAAGACAGTGAGCGCCCCATCCCCACTCATAAAAAAATAAGTGAATAAAAATGTAATGACATAAAAATTTAGAAGAATGGAGTTGGGCTTTTTTTCTCAGTAGTAGGTTTGCCTAACATACATGAAGTTCTAGATTTGATTCTCCAACAACACACACAATAGTAAAGTGCTATATATATCCTATGTATGATGTAATATGTAATATATAAGTCAAGAACACAACTGTATTTAAAAGCATTTTAAACTGACACATAATATTTTTTAGTGAAAAAACTTCCAATAACTTTATTCCCAAATTTAAAACCAGCGTTTAGGCAAAAAACCAAAAGAAAAATTATAAATGTTAGAAAGTGACATTATTAATATTTATAGATAGAATGATGGAATACCTAGGAGATTTGGAAGGATTGTGGACAACATTTGTAAAATAGGCCTACATAAATCATGTAGACAGTGAAAGGTACATCAAAATTCTTTTGGAAAAAAAATCTAAGGGTTTAAAGATGTCAGCACCTTTCTAAATAAATTCATAGGTTTCTCTTCTTTGTGCGTGTGTGTGTGTGTGTGTGTGTGTGTGCGTGCGTGTGCATGTGTGTGCGTATGTGTGTGTGTATGTGGGTGTGTGCGTGTGCATGTGTGTGTGTACGTGCGTGTGTGTGTGTGTGCATGTGTGTGTATATGTGTGTGTGCATGTGTGTGTGTATGTGTGTGTAT
>JADRCD010217824.1:0-24358 GCA_019843815.1 Montemys delectorum | reverse complement strand
GTGTGTGTGTGTGTGTGTGTGTGTGTGTGTGTGTTTATGGAAGTTTGCCAACATTCTGAAGTTCATTTTCAACAATAAACACACTGTGGTAGCAAATAAAATTTTTTTAAAAAGTGAAATAATGCACATGATTTATCCCACTGTACCAGAATTAAAACAACAAATTCATGATGGTAAGAAGATTAAAGTGGCATGGGCCTGAATCCAGTAGATTTTATTTTCAACTCCAAAGCCTGACACCTTAGGCCCTTAATGTTAGTATCTCTAAGAGACATGTGCATTATAGACCCCAGTTTCTCCCAGTTTCTCAGTCCTCACTTCCATCCTTGCTGTGGAGCCCTTATGGATGGACTGCATGCCCCTGCCGCATGCCTTTGGGTCTGACTGTGAGAATTGGTTTGGTGAGCACCGTGTCTGCAGAAGTCGCTGTTTCCATTCAAAGCCCAGGCCGTGATAAGCCTGCAAGTTCTGTGTATTGTCTGTCCCTCTGCTGCCATGAGAAGGCCTTGCTCCTATGAGCAGACACCCTTCAGCCTGCACCTGGTGTGAACACATGGGGGCCGGCTGGCTCAGCTGCCCCACACATCTGCGAGAACATTGACATCATTGCTATTTTGACCTATTGAGAATTAGTCAATAAAATGTACCAGCTGTTCATTTTTTAAAAATAACTATGAAGTCCCCAGGAATTTACACAAACATCTCTGCTTTAACCTTATTGGGCAGAATTTAGTCACATGACAAATCCTAACCATAGGAGACTGGTTAAACTTAGTATATTATTACCTTAGAAGAAAAAAATGTCTCATTATGTATTCAGACATGTATGTGTATAGATGAGTGCTGTGTGTGTGTGTGTGTGTGTGTGTGTGTGTGTATGTATGTGTGTGTGTGTTAGCATTCTGTCTAAACTCCACCCCACAGTTACCTAGCAACAGTCAGGTATGCTCCCCTCCACAGTTACCTGGCAACTGCCAGGTAGGCCTGGCCCACTTTATAAAAGGGGATGCTTGCCCCATCCTTTCTCTCTTATTTCTGCTTCCCCCTTGGCATGGGCCTGATGAGGCATCCCCTTCCCCTATACCTCACCATATCTGCATATAGCATATTCTTAGATCTCTTTATCTTTTTATAAACACATCAGTGTGTGTGTGTGTGTGTGTGTGTGTGTGTGTGTGTGCATGCATGCGTGTATATGTGGTGCTGAGAATTGAATCCAGGGCATTGCATCTATTAAGCATGTACACTACCACTGAGCAATAACCCCAGCCCCATTTCCTCATGTCTCTAAGAGATCCTTCCATGTCAACAAAGGGCTATTTCAATCACAACCACTTCCCTTTTTCTATTGTGTGTGTGTGTATATATACATACATACATATATATATGTGTGTATCACATATAATACAATATATATTACACACACGTATAATACACACACATACATATATATCCATTTCATAATTTCTTTAGCCATTTTCCTTAACATTATTTCTAGTTTCCTTCCTGAGTCAGATAGTAGTAAAATAAAACACATGCTCATCTATTTTTGTTTATGTTTTTCATTAAAATTATTCCTGGAATTGAGATGGCTAGTTCAAAGCATGTATTTATTTTCACTTTGAAATACAATAAAAATTATGCTTAGAAGGTCTTTACTAATAATGTATATTTCTAAATAGATACATGAAAATGTCTCAGGAATCAATTTAATTTTTGTAGGTTTGTTTTGCATACATGTTTGTCGGGGGCACATGCTTCCACAGTGCACCTAATGAATGGCAGAGAGCAACTTGAGAGAGTAGGTTCTCTTTCCTCTGGAAGCTAGGTGCTGATGTGAGTGAACAGATAGCAGCAACTGCATCAGCAGCAAGTGATGTCTAGTAGTTAGACCTACCACAAAAGGGCAAAGAGAGACAGGCCAAAAGGATAGCAACCCACCACCACCACCTAGGGGAGGGTAGCCCTTCTCAGTTAGGCTTTCCAGGAAATACTTTTCAAAAATCACCTAGAGGTATGTGTTAGCATTCTTTCTAAGCTCTACCCCACAGTTACCTGGCAACAGTGGGCCTGACCCACTATAAAAGGGGCTGCTTGCCCCCTCCTTGATCTCTTGCTCTTCTCTTCCTCTCTTGATATCTCTTGCTACTGCCTTCCCTTCCCCCCTCTCTTCACATGTTCATGGCTGGCCTCTACACCTCTACTTCTCTACTCCCTCTCCCTCACCCTTTCCCCCCCCATGTCTCTCTCCCTCTCCCTCTCTCTCTCTACCTCTCCCCCCTTCACCTCCCCCCTCCCCTTTTCTCTGCCTCTACTCTCCTCTTAACTCCCCTGCCCATGCCCTTAATAAACTCTATTCTACATTCTATTCCCAGCCCAGGGGCTGAGCTGCTCCTACCCCAGAAGCTCTTCCCTATACAATCCAGACATTTTGATCAGACATTTTGATCTCTCTCTCTCTCTCTCTCTCTCTCTCTCTCTCTCTCTCTTTCTTCTCCTTTTCTCTTTCTCTCTGTGCACATGGGCCTTTTGCCCTTCCTCTCTCTCTCCCTACCCTACACCCTGTTCCCCATGGTGACTTCCCTTGCCTAGATCCTTGGGGCTAGTGAACTTGCCTGCCTGAGAGCAGCTTCCCAATAAGCCTGCTTTTTAAATATACTCTAGTCTGGTTTGAACTGGCTCATTTAACCTATCAAGCACTCTGCCTTCATAACATTCATGTTTTTGTGAAGCTTGAAAGGACATCTCTTCCTGCTACTAGTTAACTAATTTTATTAATATTAAATTTACCCTTTTCATATTTGAAACATGCCATGGCTTCTAAGATGAAATAGACAATGTTTTTTATTTCCTTTTAAGAATCATTGCTAAGATTTAGTAAATTATTGCACTTGGGAAATGCTGTACACCAAAGGCTTATAGTCTATACTTTTCTTGCATTAAATCTATTTTTTCTATAAAAAAAAACTACTTCCCACATTTCAAATAAATATGAAGTGATTACAAATCATCAATATTTGCTTTCTTAAGGCAACATAGATACCAGGTCTGGAGGTTAATGCCTATGATCCCAGAATCCAGGACTGAGAAGCAGGAAGGTCATTATAAGGTAGAGGCCGGCCTGAGCTACATAGGTAGTTGCAGCCCCATGAGGGCTACCATGCCTTCCCTGTTGTCAGGCCCCAGAGACACCCAGGACAAATGGCTAATTGTGGTGTCTATTGGCATACCAAAGTACACATTGGCCTCTAGGCTTGATCCCTGTGACTCCTCCCAGAACTTTTCACCCCATGTCTACCCTACACCTATCCAGCCCCAGGCTTCATACCTACCCTGCTTCTCTTTCCTGTGTAAACCTGCCATTTTGGCCACACACTGTCTGTCTTGGCTCGCTTCTCTCTCTCCCTTCTCCTCCTCCTTTCTTGTGCTCCTTTCAGGGCCTGGTTCAGTCTGGACTCTTCCAGATGCCTCTGGCTGTGATCTCTCTTATATCTACAGTAAGATCCTTCTTAAGGCAACATAGATACCAAGCCGTACCTTGGAGCAGGTCATGTCCTTATTTTTTACTCATCTGTCATGATTTACTGTTCCCTTGAACTATGAGTCAAAAATCTTTCCTGCCTTAGTTGCTTTTACTGGGTATTTGTTACATCAGTGAGATAGGCTTTTGGAAAATAACTAAGTTATTCATTAATGGGATCAGCGCCCATTTAAAAGGCAGGAGGAATCTCCTCTCCTATTCTGTCATGGAAGATCGAAGAAAGTCCCTGGTGCATTATCAACTGGTCCTCAACAGTGCTTCAATTTTAGACTTCCTAGATGAAAGAACTTTGAGAAATGAGTCATGATTTTTTCTAGCCTTGCAGCTTCCTGTGTCTTATTCTGGCTGTGTACATAGACTGAGGAAATAGCACATACAATGAACAATATTCTGCATAGTTCCTTCAGCACTGAGCCCCATGTTGAGGAGGGTGAACCAAAAGAGAAATAAAAAGCAAGGATGTGACTGCTCCTAGGTATGGTGGAAGAGAAGGTAATCATAGATAAAAGGGAGAGCGTAGCCAGGGGATAATCTTTTGTGTACCATAAAGGTTCAAATGATGATTTCTGTACCAGCTGAGATTTGAGTACAGGTCAGATGTGGTGTTGTTAAGCATCATCTGTCCCAGTGTTTTGCAAACATCTTCTCCATTACCTTCTGATTGGTTTTATAAAGAGCTGAATGGCCTATAGCAAAGCAGGGGAGAATAGTTCTGGGCAGAGATAGGAACTCTGGGGAAGAGAGAGAGGCACAGAGATTAACCTGCCAGATGCAGAGGAAGAACTAGGTTCTGGGACTGAAGATGTGATAAGGGGCCTCAAGGAAGAACTTAGATTCATTAAGACATAGGAGCTAGTTGCAATGAGACTAAGCTATAAGGCCTGAGCTATATATAATACATAATAATTGTCTCTGTGTCATTGTTGGGTGGTTGGTGGGTCAGAGACAGTCAGGTGATAATTGATGCACTGTAAGTACGGCCAGAAATCCAAGCTTAGAACCTGAGATATTCCAGAGAGAAGGTGGGGAATGAGCTCTTCCTAGAGCTGATTAGCCATACAGTCTCAAAGGCAGGCTGGCTGGAGAGGGAAACCAAATAGACTTGTGTGGAGGAGGGCAGTTCTCCCAAGAGCCCCTACTGAGCAGCAGCTGACAAGTACTGGAGTGTAGCCTGTGAGCAGTGGGAGACTAAGTGCACAGCGCTGCAGGCAAGCAACTCCCCAAGCTGCATCCAGCAGGAGGGCTTGCCCACCTAAGAAAGGCCTGCCTCAGCACTGGCCCAGCTACATCCTAGAGTTGGGACAGGTAGGTGGGGCTCCTGGCCATTGCCCACAGCATGAGGCACAGCTCAGCAGGGAAGGCAAACAGTATCTCTGGGACAGGTGCAACTGACCAGGGGAGCACAAGCCAGTCTAAGGAACAGTGCTGCTACTCAAGCAGGCAGACAGTGACTGCAGCCAGAGTTGAGCGGGAAGACATCCTGTGAACTGGTGGTGCAGTGAGCAGAATAGGTCCTAGTGCACAGAAGTCAAAGTTTCTCCAGGCAGCTGCCCTGGGAGTGGAGCAGCAGAACTGCCTTTCCTGTTAGCAAAATGGCTGGGGCAGAGCCATCAGTCAGTACTATGTGCTAGTTGAGCCTCAGGTGCCTGCACCCATGGAGAGGGCAATGGGGTGGAGAAGCTTGGCGTGGAGAAGGTACACAAATAAAAATACATGGAGAGAGAAATCAGGCAGAAAAAAAGCCAGGCAGTAAACACATGGCATGTGCAGAAATCTGGCAGAAAATTCTTTAATTCCACCCAGACTCGTGGAAAAGGCAGGAGAAGCTGTGAAATCATAAGACTTGGTGAGATACCTGGGACTTCTTAAAGAGACAGTTAAGTAGTATCAAAAAGAATAAGCCAGGTAAGGATGGGAAATAGAACACAGGGTGTCAAGACTCCATATGGTGTGACCTTAGATGGCTTAAAAATAGAAGACAAAAATGAAAAGATAAACGAATGAACTGAGCTTGGTTTAATGCTGACTCGGATTACTATCATTCTGGTACCTCATATTTTACTCTCAATGCCCATTGTGGCTTTCTGGATCCTCTCAAGGAAAAGGCTTTAGAGATCCAGGAAAAAGAAAACTGTGAAAAGTGGATTGATAAGCCTTACAGGAAAAGTTATAAAGACTTGTAAGTAAAAATGAGAAAGATACTCAGATAGAGGCAGAGGAATTAAGGCCAGAGCCTACTGCACCACTGTATAATGAAATCAAAGGAAAAGTCATTAGGAAAGCACTCTGAGCAAACACCGGCAGACAACAGGAATCCCCAAGCTCATGGAGAATCTGGATGGCATCCTGTTGAAGTGCTAGATTTCTAAAATGCCAGATTTTTTTCTTAAAAAAAAAAAAAAAAAAGCTGCCATTTTGTATGATATGCATTCACTACACATGAAGCAGATATTACATTCTTGGGCAATTCAAAATAGAGTAATTCCCTGAGACTGTAAAGATATGACAAAGGCAATATTAGAACCTGTTCCTGAGTTACAGTGGTAACCATGGCAGAAAGAATCAGCTAAGGCGATAGAACACAGAGAAGTAGGGCTAGGGGTATCAACATTGCCAAGATCAGTTGCTGTAACCCGGGCTAAGGTGCAAACGCACATTGAGTACTGTAATGTTACCTTGATGCTGTGTCATACAACATTTTTAAGTGTTGGTATCAGGAACTAGCATGGCAAATTATCTCCGAACCCTGTGACATCATACATAGGCGATAGGGATCCGAACATCAGTTACCAGTCATCAGCAACCGCCATACACTCCCAGAATCCACTGGACTCACCTCCCACCTTTACATTTGAGTGGCTATGTCACAACCCAAATAAAAGGCAGACCCTTCTGATCCCCCCCTCTGTTTCCCCCTTCATCTTCTTCACCACTTTTGTCCTCTTCCCCTACAATAAACCCCATGTGGAACTGTATTGGCCTGGTGTGGTCTCTCTGGACATGAGCTGTGATTCTAACACAACATTGGTTCTGTGACTCTAATCACCCCATTACTTTGCCACCTCCGTTCTCTCCTATGAAACTTTGCTGACCACCATTTACCTCGGCCACACTCCTGTCCCCTGTCCACTGCTTGTCAACATTGGAGACCAAGTCCTTCTATCCCCTCTAGACCATTGGCCCTCATCCCTCTCTCCCAAAGGAGGGCAGGGCCCTTTTAAGGTAATTCTCGTGACCCCTACAACTCCTAAACTCAAGGGACTCTCTCATTAGGCCCACCAGTCTCACGTCAAATCTTTTATCCCTCCACCTAAAAATGACTCTTCTTCATACACGTCAACCCTAACAAGACTGTGCTCTCTTAAGCTCCAGAATATGTTGAGATCACACACCTTGTCCTCAGTCCCAGAAAATGAGACTGCACTTCTGCAGCCAAGCTCGACGACCTCACTAGATTAGACATGGGTTTCTCATCCTCCCCCATGTTCATTTCCATCCAAGGTAGCCCTTACATCTGGAGATTCTAGGTTCAAGAAACCCCCACAGACAACAAACACTCTTTCCAAATAGGGTCAGGAAATTGCTCCGTAGTCAGATGCCAGGAACTCATCCAAATTGCTGTCATACCTGTATCTGTTATCCCATCTAAATATTATGATATCTTTATTTGCTTTCTCTTTGACCAGACAAAAGATTATTATTGTAAAAAAAAATGGCCAAACAAATATGGGGGCTGCCCATATTGGTCTTGTCAGATACATATGCTAGGATCATGGACCAATCATTTCTTCTATCAACACCACAAGGCACTCTTTTTCTACATAAAAGACCCATGGGATCCTAGGTGGGAGACAGGAGTTGTTGGTAAGCTCTACCTTAAAAATCAACCCGGGTCCCCAGTAAGTACCATCCACATCCAGGAAAATATGTCCCAATTGCACAACCTCTAGATATGGGGAAAGTAGGGGAAGTAATCAAACACTCCTCCAAGGTCCTCATCTCTTTGACATCACTCCTCATAAATGGCACTAACTTGTCATTTTGCATTTTGCTTCAGACCTTGATCTTGGAGTACCAACTCCTTAATGTCACCAGACCTGGTCAATTTAAAGATTGTTGGCCATGAGTACACTCTGGAACTAACTCACAGTTGCCTCTTATAGCGCCTCTGGTGATACTGCCAAGTAACCTTACCTCACCTTTTGTCAGCTGCCCTGACTCTGATGTTTCCATGACTCCATACCTTTCCTCTATCCCTCTTTTGGTGTGGCAAACTGTTTTAAGACTTCTGGAACATGTTCTGTAGGAATGTAGGCTCCCTAGTTTACAATAGAACAACAATCCTTGATACATCATTTCTGCTACAATGCCCTGCAGTCCAAAACACATTAATTCTTTGTGGCACTCAGGTATATCATTGTCTACCCACCAGCTGGTCAGGAGTTTGCACATTGGTGCTCTTTTTCCCTGAAGGAGTAATCCAGAGAAATGAGCCCTGCCAATCCCAGTTGTAGATATGATAGCTGCCCAACATAAGAGGGCAGTTCAGGTTGTGCCAGTCTTGGTTGCTGCAGGAATAGCCATAGGTGCTGGTACTGGAGTTGCAGGGATAACGAGTTTCATGACCCAATATAATACACTCACTTCCAAGCTTGACAGCAGTTTTCAAAAAATGTCTGAAACCATGCTTACAATCCAGAAACAGATCAACTCTTTGGCAGCTGTGGTGCTTCAGAACAGACAGGGACTAGATGTCCTGAGAGCTAAAGAAGGTGGTCTTTGCCTGTTCCTCCAAGAAGAATGCTGTTTCTACATTAACCAATCTGGGATAATGAGAAATAAAATCCAGGAACTATAATCAGACATATAGAATTTCAGGGACTGTGAGACTTCCAGTTCTGGGATTTTTGAAAACCCTATATAGAAGTGGATACTCCCTTTTGTAATGCCTTTCCTAGTCAACTTCCTGGTGTTATTATTCACTCCCTGCTTCATTAATCTTGTTTCTACATTCTGTCAATGACAAATACAAAAAATTTCTAACCAAACTACTAATCAGTTCTTCTTACAGGATTACTAGCTGTCCAGAGAGGAGCCACTGTCCATAGAGAAACATGATGAGAATGTTTACCAAGTGGACCCCGATGGTGAAAGTCAGCTATACCCCAAAATTGATGAAGCTCCTAGACAGCAGGAAGCAGTTTAAGAGACACAACGCCCCTATTTCCTTTTCACTATCAGCTTCCCCCTCCTCCTTTTCCCTTCTCTTTATGATAAGTAAAAGGGTGGTATGTTGGTATCAGGAACTGGTGTGGCAGATTATCTCCAAACCCTGTGACATCACACATAGGTAACAGGGACCTGCACATCTGTTGCCATGGCAACTGCCATACATTCCCAGAATCCACTTGGCTCACCTCCCACCTTTACCTGTGAGTGGCTATGTTACAACCCAAATAAAAGGCAGACCCATCTGACCCATCTTTCTCTGTTTCCCCTTCATTTTTGTTGCCATCTTTGCCCTCTTCCCCCCCCCAATAAACCCCACATGGAACTGTATTGGCCTGGTGTGGTCAGTCCAGATGCAAGCCAAGATTCTAACACAATGTTAAGTGCTTGAGACAAGGTTGAAGAAACAGGAAACAGGTCTAGACCATTTACTATAATTGTACAAAATCCAAAGGAAGCATCACTGATTTTTTTTTACAAAGATTGACTTTAGCTGTAAATAGAAGAGTATCAGATTCAGAAGATAGGCAAGTATTAATTGGTCTTTTAGAATGCTAGTTCCACATGCAGAAAGGTGATTACATCTCTGAAAACAAGATCAGCACTGTAGAATTATTATTGTAATAAATCCTGAAGGGTGGTTGCTTCCCGCCTCAATGGTTTATGTTCCTGAATGAAAGACTCATACATACACAGCCTTTATATTTCAATATGCATAAAACAGCACAATAGTTGGGCAACTGCCTTTCCTCCATGTTGTTAGAATCTGCCTCCCATCAATAAGTCCAAGTTACTATTATTTACTAATTTCTATATACAATCTTGACTGTTCTAGACACAACTGAGCTGCCCTCTGGACTGTGGTTTCTTGGCCCAGAGCCCAAGGTGCTCTCCTTGTTTCTCTAACCCATGGTGGCTTCTGTGTCTCTCCTCTTCCCATACTCTCCTAAAGCATGGTAGATCTCCCCTCCTTCTGCTTCCTCACAGCCCCAAGCCCAGGAACCCTAAATCCTGCCTCTCTCTCCTCCTGAGTTATTGGCTGCTGGCATCTTTATTTACCAATCAAAATTAACTAGGGCAGATTCTTAGAAGCTATGTAGAACCTCTCATGCAAACAGTTTTTGGAGGACATATTTAGCATTCAGAACATAAACAGCTACATTTCTCCCTTTTTGTCCAATTAAAAAGGGTTTTTTTCTCTCAGATATACATTGAACATAATTATAACAGTTATGTAAACTGTAAATATGATATACACTTATAACACCCAAAAATAGATAAAGTATTTTATCATCTATCCTGACCTAAAGTGCTTATAATTCTGTACCTCAAGTATGTTTGATTTTAACTTGCATTACCATCTGAAAAACATCCTTTCAAATCTGGAACATCTTCCTTAATGCTGAACAAGTTCAATTATGAAACTATAACTAGTCTTCAACCATGTCAGAGATCTGAGAAGGAATTAAATATTGCTTGAATATGCAGGAAGCACAAAGTCATAGCTTCTAACACTTATATAATTTGTAGAAGCAGCTGACTGCTGGGACAGCCCCCAATATTCTTATACCAATGAAGCATCTGCCCTCAGTCTTCTGGCCCAGAATGATCTGCCAGACCTGAAGCAAAGCAGGAACTATGAAGGACTACTTTATTCTGTCTTGGCAGAGCTAAGCTGTCAGCTATCCCACATCGTGTGTCTTTTCCTGGATAGTATTTTTTGTTTGTAGATGAATTAGGGCAATTCTTGCTTAGTGGCTAGCTTACCACAATTGAAGCAACTCTATATAGATGTTAAAAATCTTCTTTGAAGTGGGAATGGAGGTACTGTCAAGAACAGACATGCCTCCTAGTTAATAATGGGAAGATGTTAAATGTCATAGTGTGTGGATCTCTGATGTTTTTGAAGACTATCTATCTATATATAATATAACTGAACTGTTAAACCTTGACTACTCTTAGCTGTTTACTATTTGAATAATATTGAAAACACTTCATTGTAATTAAATCAAAATCTAAATATTACCATGAGTTTTCTGACCATTAACTTGTATTACTTAATGTTCCTAAAGTTTTGTAATAGCAGCTATTAGAAAGTGTTGGCATCAGTGCCTCTGAAACCCATGACATCACATAGGTGGACCTCACAGATCTGTTGCCAAGGGAACAGCCACCATATTCCCAGAATCCATTGGGCCACCTCCCACCTTTACCTGCGGCCACCACCATATGGAACGCTCCTCCCTTGCTCGCTCTCTCTCTCCTCCTCTTTCTGCCACTACCCCATCTCTCTCTCCCAATTAAACCTCTTACACGTGGAACTGTTTGGGCCTAGTGTGGTGTGTCCTGACATGAGCTACTGTTCAAACACATCATTTGGTGACAAGACTAGGGAACTTGGCGGTTATGTCAACAACCACTGTGGAGTGCCCCAGCAATCACGGCCACATAGACTGGACATACTACCGACTGGAGGACCTCTAGTTTCCCAGATAAGGCCTAGCCAGCCTTCTCTGGGGACTACAGGGTTTGCATTTTACAGCCACACTTCCCAGATGACATACAAGTTAGGACATCTACCCATTGGGTGACCATTCCCTCAAAAGCAGCTCTCATTCTCCCCCCTTCCAGGCTCTTGCAGCCCTTTAAAGAAATCCCTAGCACCAGGATAGGGCTGCTTTCTGCAGTAAGCCCGGGGCTTATTGGGTAGCCACTAGGGAGCCCTCATGACTACTTGGGCCACTAGCCTGGCTGATTTTTTTTTTTGGTTTTTGGACTGCTCTCAGGACGCCAGTACAAATAGTCCAATAATCCCCTAAATGGTTGCTGTGATGTCTCCAAATGTACCTCTAGGCACCCCACTGGGATGTCTCCTGAAAATCTCAAATCTTTGAAGCTAGCACCTCACTTAAAGGCATCAAAATTAATATATCTCTGCAAAAGATGTGGATTAAGTTCAAAATGGCCAACTAATGACAGCCTAGAGCCAACTATTTTAAGGGATCTTAATATATTTTGCCAGCAAACTGATAAATGTAAAGAAGTACCCTATGTACAGGCATTTATCTATCTTCACTCCAATCCCTCTCTGTGCTTTTCTTGTTCCCCAGCCCAACTTCTCTTAGCCATGAAATCTACACCACCTTTACTAGATGATGCTACAATGCTAGATCCAGCTAATGAACTATCTCCTTTTCGCTGTAGACCTGTCTCCATGCCACCCAAAACCCAAACTGCTGCCTCAGTTTCTCCTCACCAGGATACCCCAGAGCCTGCTACCTGTCCAGACCCCACCCCTTCTGTGCCAGCTGTGGGTCTCTCCAAAAGCCCACATTAGCAGCTACCTTCACTCTTCCTGTCAACTGCTCAAAGGCCACAGCCAAACCCACAAGTCCTTCCTCCCCAGAGACACCTGACTCAGCAACGGTCCATCCTCTAATAGAAGTTGCTGGAGTAGATGGCCTTGTCAGGGTACATGTTCCGTTCTCACTTACTGAACTTTCTCAAATAGAAAATAGGCTGAGTTCCTATACTTCTAACTCTTCCAAATTTATTAAAGAGTTCCAGACTATCACTCAATTTTATACCTTTACTTTCTATGATGTTCACATGATTCTTACTAATAATTTACTTCCTGAGGAACACAGATGAGTCTGGGAAGAGGCAAGAGTACGTGCAGATGGAATTCACCAAACAGACTGTACATACCCAATTGACCCTGAGACAGTGCCAGACCAGGATCCCTGGTGGAATTACAATTCTGCAAGTGGTATTTTAGCCAGGGACAGGTTCGTTACATGCATTCTGGCTGGTCTTAGAAAAGTGGCCTTAAACCAGTAAATTTTGAAAAACTCCAAGAGGTTGTCCAGTGTGGTCCGCGCTATTTTCCCGCCGGCAGGAACACACGGACACACACAGAGGATCCTTCTGCAGCAAACCTTTATTACCATGTGTCGAGGAGAGAGCGAGCCCTGGAGAATGCACTGCTTATATACACCCTGGAGCGGCGTGTTCATCTCTGATTGGCTGTTTGATCATTACCTCATGAGACGCCTCGGGATAGGCTATGACTTGGCATTTTTTGGCCCTAGCAAATGCGCAGATGGGCTGAGACTTAGCGCGCTCTGGCCCTAGGCACATGTGCAGACTACGTGTTAAGGGGAGAAGAAACTGGATGCTGGCGCCATCTTGTAATGGAGGCTGCCGGCTCGGGTGCAGCTCTCTACAGTCCAGGACAAGCAGGAAAATCTATCTCAATTTTTAGAATGCCTCACAAAGGCTTTATTACAGCATACCAATCTGGACCCTGGAAACCCAGAAGGTAAGCAACTTTGGATGACCTACTTCTTTTCCCAGAGCTGCCCCGACATAAGAGCTAAACTTAAAAAAAATTGGAGAGGGGACCCTTAACTCCACAGACAGAAGTCTTAGCGCTGGCCTTCAAAGTGTACCATGGGAGAGATGACAAAGTCTGCAAACAAAAATACCATATGCTGGCAAAGGCTGTCCCACCAGCACCAGCCACTACCCCAGACTCATGGTCTTCTAAGACTCAGAGACCACCATGTACCTGCTACAAATGTGGTCAAAAAGGTCATTAGGCAAAAGCCTCCTCTAACCTCCGCAAACCAATGGGGCCATGCCCTAGGTGCCATCAAGAGGGACATTGGGCTGTCAATTATCTTCATGTTACTCATAACAGGTGCACATCACTCCCAGATAACCCTTCAACTGATCTCCTAGGTTTGGGTATGGCCAACTGAGGAGGCCTGAGCTTCCCTGACCCAACCACTGCCATCATTAGCAGGGAGCTCTGGGTAGATATTGTGGTATGTGGGTAGCCCATCTCCTTCTTCTTGGACACTGAAGCCATTTACTTGGTCCTGACAGAGTTTGGGGGACCCAATTCTCCTCATTTTCCTATTGTTGGGATAGGAGGACAATCTTACCTCCCTCACCAGACCCCACCACTCAGTTGCGTTTTTTAGGGGTATACCTCTCACCCATTCCTTTTTGGTAGGGCCAACATGTCCTGTCCCCTTATTGGGAAGGGATCATCTAGCTAGGCTGGGAGCCTCTATTTCCTTTGCTCCCTGCATTCGCCTAAACCCAAAGCTCTCCAGCAGTTCCTCTGCTCCTCCTTCTAGCCAGGCAACCTAATAATACTACCATGTTATTTCCTTTACTAGCTTCTCAGGTAGATCCCCAAGTTGGGGATGTCCAGAACCCCTTTGTTGCTAAACACCATTCCCCTGTTGTCATCCAATTACTGGACTCTACCAGGTACATAACCCAAGCTCAGTATCCTGTCACTCCAGAGCCTCAGGGGACTTAAGCCTATTATTTATGACCTCTTGAAAAAAAACTCCTTTGCCCCACCTCTTCCCCCTTTAATCCCCCTATACTAGCAGGTAAGAAGCCTAATGGTGCCGGGCAGTGATAGCACACGCCTTTAATCCCAGAGCTTGGGAGGCAGAGGCAGGTGGATTTCTGAGTTCAAGGCCAGCCTGGTCTACAGAGTGAGTACCAGGACAGCCAGGACAACATTAATTCTGCAGTAGTTCCTCTCCACCCTGTTGTGGCTAACTCTTCCACACTCCTTTTCACTATTCCCTCAGGGGCTTCACATTTCTCATTCCTAGATCTCAAGGATGGATTTTTCTCTATCCCTCTAGATGCCCAGTCACAAAACATATTTGCCTTTACCTAGACAGATCCTGATGCCCACTTTTCTACACAACTTACCTGTACTGTTCTACCTCAGTGATTCCAGGACAGCCTACATCTATTTGGTCAGGCCCTGGCTTCTGACTTACTATCATTGTCTCTCCCTATGAAACTGCCCGCAGTTTCACGCACTGGGTTCTTCTCAGCCAGGAGGGAATAAAGAACCTGAAATAGAGGGTTTGAAATGCAAAGAGAAAACACGAAGCCAAGTTGCATCCCAATCAAGGCTCCACTTTACTTAGAATAAATAAGGGTTTTTATAGTCACAGGAGACACGAAACCAAGTCTCTAGATTACACTACAAAGAAAGTTCAGGTGCCAAAGTCCCCAGGTTCAGAAGATCTTCAGGCAGCTGCCGTACTTAGGCGGTGGGCGTACTCAGGTGATGGGCGTGCTCAGGCGGCTTCTTCAAAGACAAACAAACAGTCAACAGAGAGCATCTGTCTTAGCTCCCAGGTGTTAGCCCCTAAGCAGAGGCTGCCAGAAGTCTGATGACTGAAGTGAAGGGGGACGATAACATCCCTAAATCTAAGGTTATACATTACATAGATGACGTCCTTCTCTGTAGCCCCTCTCTAGAAATTAGCCAAGCTGACACCTCTGCTCTTCTAAATTTCCTCTTCAGTCGAAGCTGCAGGGTCTCACCTTCTAAAGTCCAACAGTCCACCCCTCAGGTCACCTATTTGGGACTAACAATTACTCCAACCCACAAGGCTATTACCTTAGATAGAAAGAACCTCATTCAGTCCCTAACTGTTCCTTCTACAAAGGAGGAGATTTTATCATTCCTAGGAATAGCTAGCTTTTTACATTCATGGGTTCCTTCCTTTTTCCCTCCTTTCTCATCCCTTATATGAAGCAGCGCTAGGCCCCACCCACAAAACTCTTCTCAAATGTATTACCAAGCCCTTTCAAAGTCTTCAACAGGCTCTCCTTTAGGCCCCAGCTTTACATCTCCCTGGCCTGACTTGTCCTTTTTCCCTCTACATAACTGAAAAAGAGGGATTTGCCCTTGGAGTCTTAGGTCATCAACTGGGACCCTCTTTTGTACCTGTAGCATACTTATCAAAAAAAAACTAGATCTAACCATCCAGGGGTGGGCACCTTGCATCTGTACTTTAGCAGCTACTGAACTCCTTACTCGATGGTCAAAAAAACTAATCTTTGGGTCACTTATAACTGTCTTCTCTTCTCATAACTTGTCACAGATCCTAACTTATAAAGGCTTACAGACTCTACCTCCCTCTAGTGTTCTTTCCCTTCAGGTAGCTCTAATAGAAGATTCCACACTCACCTTTCAATCATGCCTGCCTCTTAATATTTCAAATCTTCTCCCTCGACCTAATAATGACCACTCCCTATCTCACTCCTGCACTGAAACTTTAGAGGAACTATTACCTCATCCTTCGCACATACAGGAGGGCACACTGCCTCAGGCCATCTATACCTGGTGTACAGATGGCAGCTCCTTTCTACATGAAGGGGCTAGAAGAGCTGGTTATGCCATAGTGTCAGACACCGAGGTGGTGGAGGCGCAGGCCCTTCCTACTCAGACCACTAATCAACAGGCTGAACTAATAGTCCTTACCTGTGCCTTTCAACTGGCACAAGGAAAATCCCTCAACATCTACACAGATTCCAAATATGCTTTTCATATCCTCCTGTCTCACGCTGCGTGGGTTACTTACAACAAAAGAAGCATCATTAGCTAATGCAACCAAATTATGGCCATGCTAACGGCCTCCCATCTTCCCCCAGCTATTGCTATTGTTCACTGTAGATCCCACCAGACAGATAACTCCATCAACTCCAAGGGAAACAACTGAGCTGACAAGGCAGCTAGAGCTGCAGCCCTAGAGGCCTAGACTTGTCTCATCCTCCCCAGGACATTCTTACACTGCAACCTACATCTCCACCTTCTTCACCCCCCCCCCCCCCCCCCCCCCCCCCAACCCCGTCCCTTCCTTCCCCACCTCTTCCTTCCTACCAGCAGGCACTTTCTTTCTTTGTTAAGACCTACCTACAGCCTACTCCTGAGGACTTAAGCTTCTTAAAATCTACCATTGTTTCTTGCAAACTCTGTCAGAAGTATGACTCCAACTTAAGGTACCATAGCACCCCTTTTCCTACCCATCAGGCTAGCGGTTCCTTTCCTGGAACTGACTGGTAACTTGACTTTACCCACATGCCCACTGTCAGACATGACATGTACCTCCTGGTCTTGGTGGACACCTTCTCCGGGTGGGTAGAGGCATTCCCCACAACAAACAAAAGGGCTCAGACAGTCTCTGATCTCCTCCTCTAAGAGATCATCTCCCTGGTTTGGTGTCCCAGCCTCTCTCCAATCAGACAATGGTCCTGAATTTACTTCCCAAGTTTCTCAAATCCTACCTAAGGCCCTAGACATCCCCTGGCATTTTCACATTCCTTACCACCTTCAATCTTCTAGTAAGATAGAAAGAACTAACCAGACTTTAAAAACCACTCTTGTTAAGTTGTCACAGGAACTTCAACATTGATTGGATAAAACTCCTACCTCTAGCTCTTTTTAGGTTACGAGATCTCCCCAAGCAACCTCTCCTTATCTCTCCCTATGAACTCATGTATGGACATCTAAACCTAACTCCTGGTCTTTCACCTAAATGTTCTTCCCTCCCAGACCATCTATTTACCCCATTACTTTGCCACCTTCATTCTCTCCTATGGAACTTTGCTGACCACCATCTACCTCTGCCACACACTGTCTCCTGTCCACTGCCTATCAACATTGGAGACCAAATCCTTCTGTCCCCTCCAGGTCATCAGCCCTCATCACTCTTTCCTAAATGGCAGGGCCCTTTTAAGGCAATTCTTGTGACCCCTGCAGCTGTTAAACCTGAGGGACTCTCCCAATGGGTCCATCTGTCTCACCTCAAACCTTTCATTCCTCCACCTAAAAATGACTCTTCATACACATCGATCTTAACAGGACCATGCTCTGTTAAGCTTCAGAGGACAACGAGACCACCCACCTTGTCCCCAATCCCAGAAAATGAGACTCCACTCCAGCAGCCGAGCTCAACCTCACTGGGTTACACATGGGTTTCTCATCCTCCCCCTGCTGTTCATTCCTATCCAGGGTATCCCTTACATCTGGAGATTTGAGGTTCAAGAAACCCCCACAGATAACAGTCTTTCCAAATAGGGTCAGGAAACTGCTCCATAGCCAGATGCCAGGAACCAATCCAAATTGCTATCATCTCTGTATCTGTAATCCCATCTAAATATTATGATCTCTATACTTGCTTTCTCCTTGACCAGACAAAAGATTATTGTAGAAAATGGCCAGAGGAATATGGGTGCTGCCCATATTGGTCTTGTGAGATATATATGCTAGGATCATGGACTAATCATTTCTTCTATCAACACCACAAGACACTATTTTTCTACATATAAGACCCATGGGATTCCAGGTGAGAGACAGGAGTTGTTGGTAAGCTCTATCGTAAAAATCAGCCTGGGTCCCCAGTAAGTACCATCTATATCCAGAGAAAATATGTCTCAATTGCCCAACCTCTAGATATCAAAAAGGAGATAATCAGATACTCCTCGGAGGTCCTTACCTCTTTGACATCACCCTTCATAAATGGCACTAACTTGTCATTTTGTCTTTTACTTAAGAACTTGACCTCAGCATACCAACTTCTTAATGTTACCAGACCTGGACGTTTTAAAGATTGCTGGTTATGTGTACCCCCCAGAACTAACTCTCAACTGTCACTTACAGAGTCTCTGGTGATACTGCCAAGTAACATTACCTCAACCTTTGTCAGCTTCCCTGATTCCAATGTTGCCATGACTCCATACCTTATCGCTGTCCCTCTCTTTGGCATGGCAAACTGTTTTAAGGCCTCTGGGACTCATTCAGTAGGAATCCTGAGCTCCCTAGACTGCAATGGAACTGTAACCTTTGATATATCATCTCTGCCACAATGCCCTGCAGTCTAAAACATGTCAATTCTTTGTGGCACTCAGGTATATCATCGCCTACCCACCAGCTGGTCAGGAGTTTGCACATTAGTATTCCTTTTCCATGAACTGGAAGTAATCCAGGGAAATGAGCCCTGCCAATCCCAGTTGTAGATATGATAGCTTCCCAACATAAGAGAGCATTCCAAGTTGTGCCACTCCTGGTTGCTATGGGAATAGCCACAGGTGTTGGTACTGGAGTTGCAGGGATAATGACTTCCATGACCTAATATAATACATTCACTTCCCAGGTTAAAAGCAACTTTCAAAAAATGTCTGAAACTGTGCTTACTATCCAAAACCAGATCGATTCTTTGGTAATGGTGATGCTTCAGAACAGATGGGGACTAGATGTCCTGACAGCTAAACAAGGTAGTCTTTGCCTGTTCTTCCAAGAAGAATGCTGCTTCAACGTCAACCAATCCAGGACAGTAAGAAATAAAATTCAGGAGCTACAGCCAGACATAAAAAATTCAGGGACCATGAAACCTCCAATTCTGGGATTTTCAAAAACCCCATATGGAAGTGGATACTCCCTTTTGTAACCCCTTTCCTAATCATCTTCCTGGTGTTATTATTTGCTCCCTGTCTCATTAATCTTATTTGTACAGTTCTTCAACGACACATACAAAAAATTTCTAACCAAACTAATCAGCTCCTGTTACAGGATTACCAGCCACTGCCCACAGAAGAGCCATTGTCCACAGAGGAACCTGATGAGAACAGTTACCAAGTAGATCTCAATGGTGAAAGCCAGCTACCCCTCCCCCCATTGACAATGCCCCTAGACAGCAGGAAGTAGCTTAAAAGACAGGATGCCCTTATTCCTTTTCACCATCAGCCTCCCCTCCCTTTTTCTTTTTGTCTCTTTATAATAACAAGAAGGGAGGTGTCTTAGTCAGGGTTTCTATTCCTGCACAAACATCATGACGATGAAGTAAGTTGGGGAGGAAAGGGTTTATTCGGCTTACACTTCCACATGGCTGTTGATCACCAGAGGAAGTCAGGACTGGAACTCAAGCGGGTCAGGAAGCAGGAGCTGATGCAGAGGCCATGGAGGGATGTTTCTTACTGGCTTGCTTCTCCTGGCTTGCTCAGCCTGCTCTCTTATAGAACCCAAGACTTCCAGCCCAGGGATGGCACTACCCCTTTGATCACTAATTGAGAAAATGCCCCACAGCTGGATCTCATGGAGGCATTTCCCCAACTGAAGCTCACTTCTCTGTGATAACTCCAGCCTGTGTCAAGTTGACACACAAAACTAGCCAGTACAGGAGGTATGTTGGCATCAGAGCCTCTGAAACCCAATACAGGTCACATAGGCAGGCCTCACAGACCTGTTGCCGAGGCAACAGCCGCCATATTCCCAGAATCCATTGGGCTCACCTCCCACCTTTACCTGTGGCTACCCCATCACCGTAAACACGCACACACACACACACACACACACACACACACACACACATCCCATATATACATATGTATGCATACATATACATATATATGTATATATATGCATACATATATATAGAACACTCCTCCCTCCCTCTCTCTCTCCCCTCTACTCTTTCCACCACTACCCCTTCTCTCTCTCTCAATTAAATCTTTTACATGTGGAACTATTTTGGCCTAATGTAGTGTGTCTTGACGTGAGCCACCATTCAAACACATCAGAAAGACTGGCTAAACCTTGTATTTTTTTTAATTCTTTAAACTTTTTTTTTATAGTCCAGACTTTATCCTCTTTCCAGTCCATCCTCTGACTGTTCCACATCCCATACCTTCTTACCCACCAATCCCCATCTCCAAGAGGATGTCCCTACCCCAACCCCATCGCACCAGACCTCCTTACTCCCTGGGGCCTCAAGTCTCTTGAGGGTTAAGTGCATCTTCTCTCACTGAGGCCAGATCAGGCATTCCTCTGCTGTATGTTTGTCAGGGCCCTCATATCATCTGGTGTATGCTCCCAGGTTGGTGACCCAGTGTCTCAGAGATCTCAGGGGTCCAGGTTAGTTGATACTACTGGTCTTCCTATGTGGTTGCCCTCCTCCTCAGCTTCTTCCAGCTTTTCCCTAATTCAACCACAGGGGTCACCAGCTTCTGTCCATTGGTTGGGTGTAAATATCTGCATCTGACTCTTTCAGCTGCTTGTTGGGTCTTTTGGAGGTTAGTCATGATAGGTCCTTTTTTTGTGAGTACACCATAGCATCAGTAATAGTGTGAGGCCTTGGGGCCTCCCTTTGAACTGGATCCCAATTTGGGCCTGTCACTAGACCTCATTTCCCTCAGGCTCATCTCCATTTTTGTCCCTGCTCTACTTTTAGACAGGAATAATTATGGCTCAGAGTTTTTGACTGTGGGACGGCAACCCCATCCCTCCACTTGATGCCCTGTCTTTCTACTGGAGATATAAGCCTTGTATTTTTAAGTGAGTTGTATAAGCACAATGCCTCTCTAAGAGTAACAAAATTAGTTTTAAATTTTGTATCAATATACAAAGATTTATGCCAATGAAAATCTTTGTATCAATATAAAAATTCTGTACCAATATAAGAAAAATATAACTTCAATTCTTCAACAAAATGTAAATATTTCTACCAATGTAAGATTATGGCTATATAATGTTTTATTTAAGAGTAATTTAGTAATCCATCCCTATATATCTCAGGAGAGATAAAAAACACCAAGTATTTTGGCAAACTACTATAAATGATCAGAGGCCAAAACTAATTATATTTGAAAATGATATTAAAATTGAAGATTTGGTAGACATAGGAGCACATGTAACAATAGTTTTGCCCAAATCTAGCTTTCAGATTGGCTTCCCTGGGAGGTAGATATTCAGTTTCTAGAGAACTTTATCTCAGGTGAAACAGTGTGTGAGATAGCTTAAGTACATAGATCCAGAAGCTCAAATAAAAAAAATTAAAGCCATATGTGGCTTATATAACCATAAATTTATAGGGATATGATTTATTGCAGCAATGGAAGACATATCAACATTCTTTCATTTTCAGGAATAAACCATAAAACAGCTTCTGACAAAATACTGAAAGGTATTATCAAGAATAGTCACAGACTGTCCAGATTGTCCATAAGCAGGACACAACAGGTGTTGGTCTTTCAAATGGACCAACTGCCCTACTTTTAAAATGGCTGACAAACTTTTATGGATGGCACTGATAAAACTTTATGGATGGCTTATGACAAAAGAAAAATTACAAGTACTAGAACAGCCAATACAGGAGCAGCTAAATTCTCAATATATTGAAGAACCTGCTTATTGAATTAGTCTATGTTTGTTATAGAGAAGGAAAGAAAGAAAGAAAGAAAGAAACAAACAAACAAAAGAAACAAAGAAAATGGAGGATAGTAGCAAATTTAAGAGCCATAAATAAAATGAGTCAGGGAAAGGGCTCTTTACAGCCTGGAATTTCATAGCTTTCTTTATTATCTAAGTCATGGCCTATGATCCTAATTGATTTAAAAGATTTCTTTTTAACAATCTTTTTGAATGAGTATGATACAGAAAGTCTAGCTTTCTTAATACCTATTTAAAATAATAATTGTCCTGAAAAGAGATATTACTGGAAACTCTTACCACAAGGGATCTTAAACAGCCTACCTTGGGCCAATATTTTGTACAACAATTGTTAGAAACAATTTGTAAACAGTTTCCTCAATCTAAAATCTATTATTATATGGATGATATCTTTCTGGATGATTCAGACAGAGATACTTTAGAAAGAATGCCTGAAGTTGGGCATGGTGGCACACTTCTTTAGTCCCAGCATTCGAGAGGCAGAGGCATGAGGATCTCTGAGTTCAAGACCATCCTGTTCTAAAAATCATGTTCTGGGACAGCTATGGCTATTACACAGAGAAATCCTGTTTGGAGAAAAAAAAAAAAGTAAAGAAAGTAAGAAAGAAGAATGAAAAAATGCTTGATGAAGTAAAGAGAAAATTTGCCTTGTTGTGATTATATATTGCTCATGAAAAAATACAAAAGGAGATTGTATTAATTATCTAGGATATAAATAGGTCTACAGAAAATATGACCACAGAGGGTACATATCAGGAAAGATCAATTAAGAACTCTTAATGATTTTCAAAAATTGTTGAGAGATATTAATTGGCTACATCCCATAATTAGATTAACTACTCAAGAGCTAAGTAATTTATTTCAAACCTTACGGGATGACTTGGATTTTAATAGTCCAATAAAATGATTAACCAAACCCGAAAAGGAATCAGTTCTGGTAGAAATGCCAGGATTCACATGCTTAAATCATTTGGACCCAAGGCTGGATTATATTTTGGTTATTTTGCCTTCTACTTTTTCTCCTATAGGAATTCTCATGCAGAGAGAAGATAACATCTAAGAATGGATATTTTTGGCACACAGAGTAAAGACAGAGATACTTTAGAAAGAATGCCTGAAGTTGGGCATGGTGGCACACTTCTTTAGTCCCAGCATTCGAGAGGCAGAGGCATGAGGATCTCTGAGAAAGAGATTTTAAATTGTAGAATGTAGAAAGGCTTTTAAATTGATACTGAATGAAAAAAATTGAACTTCATCAGTTAGCAAGAATAGACCCAGCAGAAATTGTGGTACCTTTTAGTAATTCTGAAATTGCTGTATTGTGGGTAGAAAATGCACATAGGCAAGGAACTTGCAGTTTTGTTTTTTTGTTTGTTTGTTTGTTTTGTTTTGTTTTTCTTGAGAGACTAACAACAAATATCCCAAAAGCAAGATTTATGAAAAGAACTAATTGGATATGGTAGAGAGGCCACAATTTCTGGAGTCCCTACATTCTATACTGACGCAAATAAATCAGGAAAAGTAGGTTCTAAGTCAAGAATAATAAGTAAACTGGTTCAGAGCCCCTGTAATTCAGTTAAAAAATCAGAACTGTGATTCTTATGGTCTTATTAGATTTTCCTGAATCTCTTAATATAGAAACTGACTCAATATTCATGAAGAATTGTTTTACATATTGAAATGGCTGAATGTATTCTGAATGATTCATAATTAGCTTTATTATTTATTCAACTACCACACATAACCAGAAATAGAAATCATCAATTGTATATAACATATCAGATCCCATACAAGTCTATCAGGCCCTGTATAGCACAAGGCAGTGATGAAATTGATCAACTATTAATAGGAAATGTGCTTCCCTATCAATAGGAAAGATTTGAAAAATGCTTTTTCAATCATTTGGCCACAATCCAAAGAAATTTCCTACTTGTTCTTTGTATAATCTATTATTACCTGCAGGAAATAACTCTAAAGGCACTCAAAGAATTTAAACTTGGCAAAGGATATGTTTCATTTTGGACAGTTTGGAAAATTAATGTATGAACATCATACCATAGGTAAATATTCAGGATTTTAATGGACAATTACTTTAAGTTCTGAGAAAGCTGATTCTGTAATTAAACCTTTATTAGAAGTTATGACTATTATGTGTATACCTGTACAAATTAAGACTGACAGTGCTCCAGCATATGTCTTTAATAATATGAAACATTTTTTCATATTAGAACATAGAGTGTATTACAAGTATACCACACAATCCTATAGGGTAAGCAGTTTTAGGAAGATCTAATCACACTCTAAAATAAATACTTACTAAAGAGAAAGGGGTACCAAAAGCTCCCAGAGATAGATTACATAGTGTTTTATTACCTTTAAATTTTTTAAATGCTAATGATTAAAAAGCAACAGCTGCTGAGAACCATTGGATTGTGGAAAACCTGCTGAATTAAATTGGTCTATATATTTTAAGGATTTGTTAACTTCGGAATGGAAGGCAGAAAATGTGTTGTGTTGAGGGCAAGGCTATG
>JADRCD010217823.1:36726-46916 GCA_019843815.1 Montemys delectorum | reverse complement strand
GGTTGATTCAGCCACAGTTTTCACAGTCTACCTACGAGGGAGAAAAGGCAGAGGAAACCCCATTTCCATCAGAGAGCATGAAGGCCGTGGCTCTGGTAGCAGTAGGTGAGTGTTGGAAGGCTTGCTCCACGGTCAAACTCAGGAGGAGCGGAGTATCCCCCGGGTTCTCAAAGCTAAACCTGACACTCATTTTCTCTTTCAAATGATGATTCTAAATAAATATGTGTGAATTCTCCTTTCAGAACTCTGAATCAGCTGCCAGGGCATGTTGGCTATTATATAATTGGGAGCACAGTGAGCTGAACCAGCTATTTCTGAAACTTCTTTTGTTTTGTCTCACTAACATGGTTTTCAACAAAGAGGGAGACATCCCTTACATCCTGACATATGGTACCTTCTATTTATAACGAGATTAACAATTCATTCATACCTTGATTGAATCCTGCTTTATTGAGATGTCACAACAGATTCTCTCTGCCTGCAAAGGGAAAGACTTACAAATGATAATATTATGACAAGTAAGACACCTAAAATAAATGAATCATAATTGATGACAATTAGAAAGAGCTCAGCACAAACATGGAATTGGAGCCTTGATGGTTAGCAGGATTCCTGTCTTGCGGAGGGACAGTTGCCTGGGAAAGAGTCTGCTGGGTGTTCAGTCAGCAGGAACCTGAAATCCATCGAAAATTGCTAATTCATACCTTCTTCTCTTCCTGATTGGTAAAACAGCTTCATGGGCTGAGGGCTTAGTGATGTTTACATTGCTGGTCCACAGCCTCACCTGTGAGCCTGCTATCCTAAAAGGATGCAGCTGGATGAGGTCCTGTCTGAGCACAGGACAGAAGCACAGTTACCCTCTGCTGGCTCCCTCTGTCATTCAGCTCAGATCGATTCGCAAAACTTAGCAAGCTCGTACTTTTCAACAGTTTACTATTTTTTCCTTTCCCCCTTTCTTCAGTTTTTCCTTCCCTCTCCTGCCACCCTCTCCCTCTCTTAGTCCCTTCCCCTCCCCTCTTGTATAATTTGAAACAGGGCCTTTCTCCGTAGCCCAGTCTGGCCTGGAAGCTAGTTTGTAGCCCAGGCTGGGCTAATAGTCAGGGTACTCGGAGTGCCTCGGCTTCTCGTGTACTGGGATTACAGCCACACATCTCCTCCTTTCCCTGCATCCATACCATCAGCACCCTAGACCAGGCAGACACTCCTGGCTTGTATTGCTTCCTTCCTAAGATGGAGCCTCTGATTCAAGTTTGCAATCTTTCTAAACTATTTACAATTTCTCTCTGACTTTCAGTTGCTTAGAAATGGGGTTCATCATTTGCATCCCCCAGTCTTGCTCCGAGACCAGTATAGGAGGAGAATAGGACAGACTATAGCTCTAGTCCTGGATCATCCTGACAGGTGGGGAAACTATTTAGCTTGTCTAACCCCCAAGTTCATCACCTACCAAAAAGGATGGTAACAGTGTCCACAGAATAAGAACCACCCACCAAGGACTATACAGGGTGGGACTGAATGTTCTGGCAGCATGTGTATAGTAGAGGATTGCAAATTCGATCATCAATAGGAGGAAAGGATCTCGGCCCTGTGAAGGTTTTGTGCCCCAGTGTAGGGGAATGCCAGGGCCAATAAGTGGGAGAGGGTGGGGTGGCAGGCATGGGGATGGGGGAGGCAACAGGGGTTTGTTCTTGTTGTTTTTGTTTGTTTGTTTGTTTGCTTGCTTTTTGGAGGGGAAACTGGGGAAGGAGAAATTGACATGTAAATAAAGAAAATATCTAATAAAAAAAAGAAAAAAAAAAAGGATCAGCTAAGTGGAGACCTCTGGGCAGTGCAGACCTGTACAGACCTGGGTTAACTTTCACTCTCTTGATGGCTCAGTTCGATGTGTGGAAACCCTTGCTCTCTCTGGTCAGTCCCCAAGGGTTTCTTCTTAATTCTTTTGTGGTATTGCCTTATCCGGATGTTGGATGCTCTCTCTGATGGAAACACTCCTGCCAGCTTCTCTACCAGACTCATGCACTCAAAGCTCTGCTGTGAGAACTCCAAAGCACTGATGACAGCCTGCTTGTATGCCCCACCTTAGAAAAGCCTTTTTCTGTGGCTTCAACCCTCTGTCCCCGCAGCCAGGCCAGGCCACGGTTTAAAACATGCCCCTTAAGCTCTCTTCTTTCTTTTGTGGCCTTGACACAGCTAAACAAGCTATGCTTACTTTTTCTAGATAATGCTTATCTCTCTCCCCCCCCCCCCGCCCCCCCGCACCAAACATTCCCTGGGGGAGAGAAATTGAGTTCATCATGTTTACTGTTAACTTCACTCGTGAACAGATCTACTTCAAGTTCAGAACACTTTCCTTATTAATAGAGCCTTTGTTGATGTGCTGTGGACTGGCAAAATAATGTGTGCGCCCCTCTAATCATAAGCGTCTGCTTTCTTGGCCCCAGCACCCAGGAGTCCACATTTGTGGTGAAGGACTCTGTTGGAGATAAGGAAACTGAAATGAAGACGTCTTCGTGAATTATCCAGCAGGCCAGTGTCACCGCAAGAGGATGCGGAACAGCAAGGGAAGAAAACAAGAGGTTAACATCAGGTCTACTGAGGTCTGAGCCTCATCTGTGGTCACTGTTGGTTGGGAAGCTGGCTGGCGCGCAGGAATGTGGGCCGTGTCTAAACCTAGAAAGAACAAGAAAATAGCATCTCCATTCGCAGAGGGCAGTGTTCGCTGACACTTGGACAATAGCCCTTCAAGACTCATGTCTGACTCTTCTCCGTGTAGAACTAAGACAATATTATCTGTGCTGTTCTTAGCCACCATTTCTGTGATTTCTTACAGATGACATAGGCTGCAACACACCTAAGACCAAAGAGCCATAATAGCCAGAGCCTCCTCCCTCCCACAGATTCTTCTCTACCATGCTACCCTGCCTTGCTCTCAAGCCTTGTTGGTTTTCCAATTTGCTTCTGTCTTGTGTTTTGGGGGAGGAAATCATTAGAGACGCAGCTGCTTACATGCAAGAGCATGTGCAGGAAGCAGGGATACACAGATGCAAGTGTTCGTGAGAAGGTGTGTGAGATTAGCGAGCTCTGAAGGGCCTCATAATAGAGCCCCCAGGGAGGGCCAGGTCCCAGGCCAGCACTGCACACGCTGCCCTCTGATGCCTGTGTCACACAAAGCGTGACAAGGTCTCACTCGTGTTTCAAAGGGCTGCTGCTTTTCAGAGTTACTTGTTATTGTCTCTGCCATCACAAGTTTAAAAAAGGAAAGTTAATTAAATATGGAGCAAGACTGAGAAACATCTTTTAAACCATCATGTCATTAGAACTGGAATCCTTAGAGAGCTGCTTAAAAGGGGTTTGAGAACAATGACTGTTCAATCAGATATTTATGGGCATAGTTATGTAAACACACTCTTTATTGTCTATGTATATTTAATATAATTATCAGTTTTGTAGTTGGACTCTCCAGAGACCCAACAAATCACAGTGTTGCTTTGAAAATGTCAGCAGAAAAGACAATTATGTCGCTAGCAAATATTCATAAATTATATTAAAAAGTCTTGTGGAAATGTCCCCCATGTTGCAGAATCTTCCGCAGTCACTGAAGATCCTTTTTATTTCTGTGATTTAAGGGCCATTTTGGAAGCAGCTACATTCTTTGTGAACACTCAAAAGCATGGGCCATAGCAGCAAAGGAACAGGCCAACGCTGGAAACAAAAGCATGTGTGTTCCAGGAAATCCGGGGACTTCACACGCTATTTTACATCGGCCAGCGCTCTGACCTCGGTATGTATGCACTCATTCACACAGGTACATGCAGACACCTGCCTACATCACCGACATGCAAATTTTATTTCTTAAAGTATCCCATTACAAGGAAAAGATAAATTCAATCTGTTGTCTTTTTTAGTACCTACTTAGGGCCATAACTCTTTCCTATTGCATTTTGCTTTAGCAACTATTTATAGTATCCCGTTTTTCCTCTCTTATCATTTTTTTCTTATTATGCACATGCAGAAATAAGTGGAGAATTGGGAAACTGCTCTGTAAGTTAAAATATGCCAGGCTCTTGCTGAACCAATACAAATGGTGTAGGTTGATAAACACCTAGTAAGCATTCACAAATCACTTCTATTGCAAGATATACAATCTAAGAATCAACATCTTAATTAGCAGCTAATGACATCTGGAAGGGAAGGTTAATGTTAAGTGCACAAAAGCATTGTGGTTAAAAAAAAATTAGATTCTCCCCTCCTTTCTTCTTATAAAAATAATAAACAAGGAAAGAAAGGCTATTCGGTGATTCTGTTGGTTGTTTTAAGCGTATGTGCGTTGGCCACTTGAAGCATCTTAATTACATAAGGCCTGAGTGGATATGGTTCTCTTCATCTCAGAAGTTTAAAGCATGTTGCCTCTATCTCATCTGTCCTCAAAATACCCCTCTGGGGGTAAGTATCTACAAATTAAATGAAGAGCGAGTAGGAACAATCATTCACATAGCTCAAACTCAAGCCCTGTCCATGAGGAATAAGTGGAGGATCTGGGAGCCCTGGATTTCCCTGTTTACTCCCCTAGGTCAAGCAAGCTTCTGGGAAAGGGAGCCATTTTTGAGCTAACGTTAGCAAGAGCATGGCAATTGTACCTCTAGTTTGCAAGGGCTCAACTGAGCCATACCCACAGCCCCATCTGTCCACAGCTCCAGCCACCCGGTCTTCCTTGCAGCATGCAGACATATTCTGGAGCGGTCCCCAAAGTTTTTCTCTGCTTTCCTTACCTGAAACCTGCCTCATCTATCCCCACAACCTGCCCACCCCATCCCTAAAAGTTTGTTTTCCCACTCCCATGTCCTCCAGTTCCTCCTGGAAACACTAGATGATGAGAGTTACAAAAAAAAAAAAATGCAGTCTTGCTGTTAGCTAAAACATTGGGTTGGCTTACTGATTATAGGTTCAGGTAAGTTTGTGCTGAGCAGTTTCAGTGACAGAGGTGTGAGCTTCAGCCTGCTTTCCTTTCATCAAAACGCCTTACCTCAGGCTTGAATGTGTCTTGAAGGGACTGTCTCTTCCTACCCAGACTGCTGCTTTCTTGCATCTGTCTTCTTCCAACACCCTCCCCTGGGTACACCAACCTCAAATGTGGGCACCTCACCTCCACTCACTCCCCAAAGGCTCTGAGCAGACAATTCTATGTTCCCGCTATAGCATGTGTGGTACAGAGACATGGAGAATTTCCTAACTGTGATCCATTCTCTGGGCCGTTAGTGAGCCTTGCTAGGTGCACAGAAGGGCTTCCATCCCAGTAGAAGATGACACATCAAGCTTTCCCATCCGGAAGCATGCGTCCCCTCTGCAGCCATCTCCTTCCCATGTCCCCCAGGCTGGCAAGCAGGAGGATGTTTTTCTCCTTGTTCCACACTGAGCCCCACCTCTTGAGTCTTCATTTCCTGTCCCAAGATACAGCTCTTCCCAGAACAAATCCCAGTGGAAGGGCCATTTCTTTCAGGGGAAATTCCAACTATATCCACAAGGGTGTAATTGGCCCTGTGCCTTGCCCCCCAAAGAAAAAACTCAACCTTTGGTCATGCACACATTTCCCAAGCCCCCAGCCTACTTCCCTTCCGACTTCTTGCCAAAATGCAGGTGACTTTGAGGTCTGCATGTCCTCAGGCTCTTCCCTCCTCAGCACAGCAGCTCCAAACACATTTTACAAAGAAAACCACAAGACCCCAGAGAAGACACAAGGCAAAGAAAAGAGCCAGGCTACATTTATAGCTGAAGAGACATTTCTTTCTACAAAGACTGCCACTATTTCAATTATGACTCTTTCTACAGCCTCCAGAGTATGGGGCATCCAGGAGACCCCAAGTTATCACTGAATGTTGGTCAATTGACTTAGTTCACTCAAGGAAAGTAGAGGTAGATAGGGACGAAAGGAGAGAGAAGCCTTGTCCACTAGTCTAAGGCAAGCCATAGATATCTGTCATAGTTTAGATGTCAGGGATCCTCCAGCCCTGAGACAAACATAGAAGCCCTCCTTCTTTGTCTCTCTCATTGCTAGCTGCCATAATATGAGCAGCTTGCCCTGTCACCTGCTCTGTCGCCTCATCATTATGCTCACCTCCCTCACCACAGGCTTGAAAGCAGAGTGCCAGTGGAGTTTAGATCACTGAACCACCCCCGACTCCGTGTGTGTGTGTGTGTGTGTGTGTGTGTGTGTGTGTGTGTGTGTGTATGTATGCACGCGTGTGTTTTATTTTGTGTATATGAGCATGTTGCTTGTGTATATGATGTAAGTATGTATACCACATATGTCTTGGTACCCACGGAGGTCAGAAGAGGGCACTGATCAGAAGAATTACTAATGGTTGTGAGTCACCATGTGGACCCTGGGATTTGAATCTAGGTCCTCTTAACTTCAAGGAGTTATCTCTCAAGGACCCCACCCCCAAAGAAACTATCTACAAGGTGATTGTTTCAAGTATTTTGTTACAGTAGCAAATCTGTATTTGCAAATACAGTACCAGTGTGTCCCTTAGTTTTTGTCGCTTTGACACAAGCTAGATTTATCACAGAGAAGGAGCCTCTCCGAGATAAATAAAATACTTCTATCAGAGTGGCCTACAGGTAAGGCTCTAATGGTATTTTCCTGGTTAATGACTGAGCAGGTTCAGCTTGCTGTAGGTGGTATCTAGGTGTTATAAAAAATGAGCTAAGAAAGTTAGTAAGCTTGTAAGCAATATCCCTCCATAGCCGCTGCTTCAGTTCCTGCCTCTAGGTTCCTGCCTGAGTTTCCATCCCAGTCTCCTTCAGCAATGGACTGTGACCTTGGAATTGTAAGATGAAATAAATCTTTTCCCTTTCACATTGGTTTTGACTGACATTTATCATGGCCACAGAGACCTAACTAACCAACACACCTAGATATAGATAGGCTAATCTTGGCAAATGGATGTTATATAACAAAAGTATGTTTATTTCATATACTATTTTCTTCCTACTAATTCAAATTAGTTTTATATTACTTTATATTTCTTATTTTGTTCATTTCTATGACCCACCTATAATTAGTCCCCATAGAAGAAAATAGTTTTCAATGAATTATCCAATGCTATACGGTATCAATAGGAATGACTTTGTCAAAGAAGAGTCCAGATTGCCATTGAAACAGCTCCTCTCTCTCCTGGAGACCTAGCCCAACTTGGCTTAGTCATCAATATGTGCATCTTAATAATTTATTTTTATGTCTGTCTCCTCATCAAATTGTCTGCTATCTTGTGTCTCTGTGTGTCCACTTGAATGTGGGCTAGCTCTATCTATCTATGTCTCAGGAGCTAAGAAGCGATTTGGTGCTTAAATCCTCCAAGAGATGTTTCTTGAATGTGTGATGAATGTTAATAAGCTTGCTGACAAGGTCAATGACACCAGAATTTTCTTTTCCCTGAAAGTATACTCTCATGTTTGTATTTCACTTGTATTCGTGAGCAGTACCCACATTTTCTGTAGGAACCCTGGGATGATATTCCTAGACAGAAGTCAGTGATCTACCTAGCCCAATAGGCTTACAGATTGTTTGTTCTGAGTGCATTGGCCACTTGAAGCATCTTACTTATGTCAGCTCTGCCATGCTGCTTTCCAAAATACTTTACCTATCTCATCTTTCTCAAGGTACTTCCTGGCCCCGTGTGCAGGTTCTGGGCACAGATGTGTAAAGGAGAAGGAAAATAGACAAAGACAACACAGGTAAGGAAAAGAAACACCAAGAGCAAAGCAGTGAAAATGAACGGTCAGAGCAACTGCCTGTGGCCCGCCAGGGTAGTGACAGCCACAGCCGCTCCTAGTGCCTCTTGGTCACATCCTTCACACAGGGGCTGTCCTGTGTTTAAAAAAAAGAAAAAAAAAAAAATAAAAAAAAAAAGATAAATGGTCCCCAGCTGGCCTGCCACAAGTTAATGACCATCACAGGTGAATGATGGTTGGGTTTAATTAGAAGTGGACATTTCTAGGGATTCTTGGATGGTTCATCAAGATCCTCTTATTGGTAGAGGACAGGTTAGCTTCAGAGACTGGTCACCTGATTCCTTTCTCCTCGAATGCTGTCTGATCTAGATCTGTGCTTCTTCTGAGACTTTCTCTCCCACAAACAATAGTGGGCAAAAGGACAGTGAATGGAAAGAGATCCCTTGGTACATCAGTAAAGGCATGAAAACTGGATTGGAAATCTCTTTCACAGATACCTATGACATCAAAAGCTGGCATTGGGAGCACACTGTAGGAATCATCTGTTTGTCCAGACATCACCGGTCTGAACTAATGTCAGTGGAAAGGTTGGGACATAAACCTAAGGGCATGCAACAACACAGGCCTAATGCATAAATGAGCGATGCAGCCAGGGTGAGCATTCCCCATCAAGTAGCTCACAGCTCAGGATCAAGAGCACATCCTTAGGGTACACAGGGCACAGTAATTATCACTCACACAAGGATTGTGTACATATCCTTTTTTCTTTTCTTCTTTTTGTTGTTGTTATTGTTTTTTTGTGTTTGTGTTTGTGTTTTTGTTTTTGTTTTTTGAGACAGGGTTTCTCTGTGTATCCCTGGCTGTCCTGGAACTCACTCTGTAGACCAGGCTGGCCTCAAACCCAGACATCCACCTGCCTCTGCCTCCCATGTGCTGGGATTAAAGGCGTGCACCACCACTGCCCGGCTTCTTTTTTCCTTAAATCATTAAGTGTATTTATTTATTTGGTGTGTGTGTTTATCCCCATGTACCACAGTATGAATGCAGAGGTCAGAGAACAACTTGCAGGAGTCTGTTCTCTTCTTTCACCAGGTTACCATGTTTGGCAGCTACTGCCTTTACCCAATGAACCATCTCACTAGCCCTGTGATAGGTTTTCTCATCTCTCTTTACTAATGAGAAACCTGATCATCTATGCTACTGATACAAGTTTGACAAAGGCAGAATTTGAAATCAGTCTGACCCCAAATTATACTTTTTTTTTTCCTTCTACAATGTTTTTGTTGTGAGGGAGGAGAGAGCTGGGACTGGAGCCATGGCTCAGTACTTAAGAGCACTTGCTATTCTTGCAGAAGACCAGGGTTTGGCTCCCAAAACCTACATGGCAGCTCACAGCTGTATTTAAGTCCAGTTTCAGGAGATCTGATGCCTTGACCTCTGTGGGCCCCAGGTAGAGAGAGGGTTCACATACAAATGTGAAGGCAAACACTCATACACATAAAAATGAATAACAGTCTTAAAGATGGTTATGGTTTCTCCCCTCACTTCTTCCTCTTCTCTTCCCCTTGTCTTTTCTTCTCCTCTTCCTTTGCTTCCTTTTTCTCTTTCATTTTAAACATTTGACCATTAGACACACTTGCTGCCTTTTATGGAGAAAGTATCTGTCTCCTAGGGAAAACTCTACATGACAGACAAGCAAATATAGCACAGTGGCTCTCCTCACATGAGGGCCCGGCGGTCTAGCCATACGGATATTTTTATCTGTACTCTAAATAAACACAGTGCTGAATGGAAACAAGACAAGGAAAGAAGAAAATCCATTGCTCCAGGAAATAATGTAATCCCCAGGCAAAAAGCAACAAATCCAGGGGGCAGTCTGGGGCCAGTTTGTCCTGAGAATCTGTGCATTTCTCAGAGTTTCTTGAGAAGAGAAAAAAAGTGTTACATTACCTAATTCCTTTCTGCAGTTTTGACTGGACAGATTTCCCCACTTCCTGCCTGCAAAGGTTATGAGGTGTTGCCATGAAGAATGAGAGTTCTGTGATGTCTCTGTGGCAGGACAGGGCCATGGGAGGGAGCAGAAGTGCTCTGGGCTGGGCTCTTGTGGCATATGTCATTGTTAAAGAGCTCATGCATAAAAGGCTACTGTGTATATAAATTATTATCATTATGGCAGTAACAGAGAGTGTAGCATTACATTTACAGGATGTCTGAAAGCCCCAGGAAACTGGAATTTGTCATGAAAAGTAACTTGCCAGAGTTTTTGAAGCCTGCAAGGGGTTTGGGGATGGTCTGATGGAGACTCCAGAAAACTTTGGGGATTGTGGCAGGTGTGTGTATGTGTACGCATGTAATTGCGCGTGTGCGTACATATGTACATGTGCATATGTTCCTGTATATGTGTAAGCATGCCTGTGTGTGTGTTTGTGTGTGTGTGTGTGTGTGTGTGTGTGTGTGTG
>JADRCD010217823.1:24006-35112 GCA_019843815.1 Montemys delectorum | reverse complement strand
AGAAGGAGAAGGAGAAGGAGAAGGAGAAGGAGAAGGAGAGCTACCATTTAGCTTTGCCTAAGTTTACTCTACAGTGTTTGTGCAATAGCATCAAGCAACACAGTATCTAGGACATACCACTGTCCCCGGGCTGTGCAGAATCACAGAGTGCCCAACCCTTCCCTAAGGGGCCCACCTTTTGTTGCAGAAGAGAGGCCTAGTTTCTTATTTTCACTTTTAGATTTGCTTCCTAAATTAGAATGCACATTACTTATCAGTGGTATTCATGGATCTGACCTCTGTGTGCACGTGCACATGTGTGTGTGTGTGTGTGTGTGTGTGTGTGTGTGTGTGTGTGTTTTACTGGAGATCAAATGTAGGACTTGCACATCTCCAGCTGTGGCTCTGGTCACTCTTACATCTTTCCTTGATGTTTCTTATCTTTCTTATATTGTATCCCGTCTTAAATAGCTGCCCTTTCCATCCTCCTCTCCTCCCTAATAAAACAATTTAACCTTACTTTCATTTTCAATTCATCATTTTATGATGGCTAATATTATCTAATTGACAGTATTTAAAACCATCTAGGATACAGGCTCTGGGCGTGCCTGCCAGGGATCGTCTAGCTTGGGTTAGAGGAGGCGGCATGCTCGATCTTAACTGTGAGCAGCAGCATCCCATAGGCTGAGGTCCTGGATTGAACAGAAGGGGAAAAGACTGCGAGCATCTCTTCTCCTTGCTTCCTGACTGCAGATGAGACGCTGCTAGCCACCTCTGTTGCTTGTCACCGAGCTCCTTGTCATGAACTCTCGTACCCTTGAACTTCAAGCCCGAATTGTCCCTTCCTTCCTTCAGTTGCTGTGGCCGGATATGTTAGTGGGATGGCAAGAAAAGTAATTCACATTTCCGGAACTATTCATCAACAAACCTGCAGTGGATAGGACAACTATGCCCTTCACTAAAGAATGCCTGCCACTCAGGAATAGGAAGAGATTTCCAGATGGAGGTCTTTGTGGGTCTGTGAATTCAATCCCTAGGACCAAGGGGCAGGAGGAGCCATACTGACCCCAATATCATAAAGTGACCATGCGGCCACAGGGGTTCAAGCTCCTTTCTGCTGCGCTAGCTGCTACTGACTTAGGAAACAAAATCATTCACCTGGCTGCAGACACCTCTACTGAGGTTGGACTTGGTAACTTCCAAGTCTCTCTGTAGCTCCAGTATTCTCTAGGTCACAAAGCTTCCCACGCACCTCTCGTATGTGCCATTCCAGTCTTACCATTGACCTAATGCGATTGGTTCAGACTTTTCAAACCTGTGATATATAAACAGTGAGGCAAGCCAAATACAGATATCTTGAGTGGTTTTGTTTGTCAAGCCTCAGCGATGACTGAGATTTCCCTTTCACAGGCTGTGCTGGCCTCCTGTTCGCCAGAGATAAGTGCCTTCTCTAGATTCCCCGAGTGGCCTTGCAGATAGCCGCAGATGCTGGAAACCTTCTATGTGTTTCAAGAGCAGGAAACTACTTTAAAAGCTACCTTGGCACCCCTAGAAAGTCGAGTCCCTGGAGACAAGGTGGCACAAGGGATCTCGTGGGAGGTAGCCACTTGGATTGGCAGGCCTGGGCTGTCTCTGTTAGGAAGCAAGATGGGTTTAGTCTATGAGCAGATTGTAAGGCCTGCTATGGCTTACCAGGGAAAAGCAGGCACTATACATGTCCCGGGCATGTGTCATTTCTTCCCCTGAGACAATAAAAGGAAGAAGAGTTTAGATGATGGGGGCTAGGGTTGCTGATCATTCAGTGCTTGCCTTGTAAGCACAAGCACTTGAATTCAACCCCCAGAACCAATGCGGAGGAGGAACCATGTTGCCCTAAGCGGACCCTGTTTGTTAGCCCCCTCCTGGCTGGGGTGTCCTTGTCATCCCACCTAGCTTACTTGGCAAGTTCCAGGACAGTTAGAGACTCTGTCTCACAAATAGCAGAAAGGCTATGGTCTAGGGACATGGCTCATGGGATAAAGTGCTGGTTATAATCGTGGGACTAGAATTCGGGTCCCTGGCACCCATGTAAATGTGGTATGACTGCAATCCTAGTAGTTGTGAGGCAGAAGATGGGAAATTCACTAGGCAAGCAGGAGCAGACTAGCCAGAAGAACAGTGTGCAGGGTATATGTCAAGCTGAATCTCAAACAAAATCCCAGTGTGGAGTCGAGAGGTGGGTATAAAGCCCCAACCTTGCCCAAGAAGCTGGTGATCGATGGTTTTTGTGAGAGGGAGAATATGTTTTCTTTAAAGGTATAACCTATGGTAGGTTGACCATACTCTAGGGAGCAGCCACCATCAACAGTCTAAAAATTGAACTCAATGGGTTTGAAAAGAAAAAGAGCCATGTTAACCATGTTTGTGTAAGGACCAAAGAATTTAAGGTCTATTGAAAGATTGTTAAGCTGGAAGGAAAATCTCTTCCTACTAGGGGCAGCAAGAACAGGTTTCAGAGACATAGTGTTTCCATAGTGATAGAGCTACCTTACCTGTTAGGAGAGCCCATGGTGATATGGTGGTTGGTACGAGGCTTGTCTATTTGAGGCTTACTGGTTCATGAATGCATTCAAGGGGAGAGTTGTATGGAGACGTCAAAAGACATTCAAGTGGAGTCGGAAGGGGGCCAAGTGAGGATTCCTTTAGTCTTTAACTGTCCCCTGCCTCTATTTAGATTCGCATTTCATATTGAGTCCAAGCCCCTAAGATTGGCAATTCTGCTTCTCTCTGTTCAAGCTCCTGTGTGTAGACAGCCTCGTGTTCCACGTGGGGACAAATCCATCTCTCAGCACAAGGGTCCTCAGTGCCTCCTCTTCTCTAATAAAGCTCTATGTGGGATGAATTACCTACTTTCTGGCTCTTTTATTGTGAAATTATGCCACAAATTTCTCTTTCTTTTCCTTCTATTCAGCCTCTGTTCTTTGGGACTGTCATGAAAAACTATGGCTTTTGTGGTTGGAAGAAACATGCAATCAGGAGCAGGGACTGGGCCAAGGGAGATGGCTGAGTCTGTAAAGTGCTTGTGTTGCGAGCATGGAGACCCGGTCCCCATAGTGGAGAATGCTTGCAATCTTAACACTGGAGAAGCAGAGACAGGCACTTGGGTATCTGCTCTTGCCTGGCCAGTGTAACCTGATCTGCTTACTCCCGGGTCAATGAGAAACTCTGTCTCAACAAATCCAAAAGAACTCAAAGTGAATGGCTCCTAATGAAAATGTCTTAGGTTGTTTTCTGCCCTCCATATGTACCCATACATGCAAACACACATGTACAGCTATACACACGCACATATATGAATACATACATGAACAAAAAAGGAGAATGGCTTTTGTTGTTAGTTCGTATCACAGCTTACCCATGTTGACACGTACTCCAGCCGATGGTGGTCTTTAGACCATCACAGGAGGTATGTAACCGGGTCACAACCCTACCAAAAGTAGGGACACCTCACCAATGGCTTACTCACCAAGTTGAGTCTACCTGCTTTCCTTCTGAAAAGGAGTTTTAAAAATCTTGGCAGGTAACCCTTCTCGAAGAACAGGATGCCACCTGATCTCTAGTTTGGGCAATGGCCTGTCATGCAACGTCGAGGTAGAGCCATTGGCTGAGTTAAAATCAGAGTCTAAGTGTGACTGCAAATCTGGTTTCACTTAGAAAGTGACCATTAGGTGATCGCTCTGTGCTAGGTACCCACTAACCTTCAGAGAACAAGGAATCAAAGACATGGTTCCTGGGCAGTTGTACTTTCAAATAGTGTGTGCCTATGTATTTTGTTAGTGGTTTTACCTGGGCTCTGGGTTGGGCTCTGAGCTCTCGGTTCTGGGCTCTGGGTTCTGGGCTTTGGGCTCTGGGTTCTAGGTTCTGGGCTCTGAATTCTGGGGGCTCTGAGCTCGGTTCTAGGCTCTGGGCTCTGGGCTCTGGGCTCTGGGCTCTGGGCTGAGCTCAGTTTTAAGCTCTGCACTGCTCTCTTCTGGACTATGGGCTCTGATAAACCCTTCGCTCTGGGTTGGGCACCATCCTGTGTGCTGGGCTGGGTAGTATGCTGGACTCTGGGCTAGGCATTACAGAAAGCAATGAATGAGAACTAGTCTTGAGCTGAGAATAATTACAGATGACTATTTCACTCCAACTAACGGCTGCTCTGATTTCAGGGAGACAAAGCTTAGGAGGTCTAATAGCAGAACACATGAAGATGCAAGGGATAGAGCACATTTCAGACATCAGGGAGGCTGCCCTGAGGCAGAGAGCCCAGCTGAACTTGAAGGTTATGAAGCCGGCCATGCTGACCAGAGGACTCTGTCTGGTTACCAAGGCATCTCCGTTACCGGCAGAATCTTCTCTCTTTCCTGCTGGCCTGCTCTCAAATCAACCATCCCTTCCTTTTCCTGTTTGATTTCTCCTTGCTCGGTCATCGAGAGGCCATTTCTGCTGGTCCCTCCACTTTTCTCAGGTGCCTGGAAAAAGAGGCTTCAGCATTGTGAGGCAATTTTGTGAGTGTCTCTTACCCTCTCCCTCCCATTCTCCCTGGTGTCTCTTCTCTGGTAAAAACGAAGTCACAGTGTTGGGAAGGAGAGCATCTAATTTTCAAGGAAAGACTTTAAGAAGGATTGATCCTCACATTTGCTGAGGGGATTTGTCTGCAGTAGCACTTCAGAAAGCCTGTGCATCTGAGTTTATACAGCAAATTTCAATCAATCTGGGTTTTATTCTGTTGTTAACGCCAGGACAATAATCTCATTGTTCTGCTGTATCTAATGACCAGAGTTTTATTTCTGTAGTTACTGCTTTTGGACATTTCTTGGCTGTGTGATTCTGTTGTCTGCGGGTTTTATTGCAGCTGAAGAACATTTGTATTGCTCTATCTGGACAACAGCCTCCCTGCTAGAATCTTCTTTTTCTCGTTGTGCAGAGTTTATTGTTTCTGAACCTCATGTTTCTGCCCTGACCTAAATTGTTTCTAGACGCGCAAGGAATGAGGACAAAAACCCGCTTTCCTTAACACACAGGAGTTTTCTTTTCTGTTCTCTCTGTCTTTCAGCTACATCAGAATGGCTTCAATCTGGTATGTAGGAAATATGCAGGTCCTAGTTGGAATTTTCCTGTAATGACGATACACTTGTCTCCTGGTTTATTTTTGGCTGTCTCATGCCCTAGTAGGAAGGAGCCTGTAAAGTGGTTATGCGAGATTCTTGCAGAACAACCATAGATGTTCCCCGGAGTCAATGGATTTGAGTGAGTGTGGTGAGGGGGACTGAGGCAGTAAACCAAATCTGTGATAGTATCAAAACACCAACTTAGCGCTTCTGCATAAGGGCCAGATGCCTTCTGGTAGCTCATTACATTTTATTTTGTTTCAGTTAATCAAACAACAGATTCTAGCCAGAGGGAATTTCAATATGCCTAAGGTTATAATTTAACCATTACCATATAAACAAAGGCCATTGTAAGAATACCTTGTCAGGAGGGCCACTCTCTCCATCCTACCCTTTTCAGAGAAAGGACAGTCTGAGAGAAAACATTCTGCGGATGATATGTTCTCTTTCGTTTTTTCCACCTTCAAAATCTTTTCAGCTGGCAAGGTGGCTCAGTGGGAAAAGATGCTTGCTACAAAGCCCCACAGTCTGACTTTGATCGCCAGGTTTTACACACTAGAGAGAACTGGTTCCCACAACCTGCGTTCTGGCCACTGCATGTAATCCAAGACATACGTGTACTCCACTACCATATACCAAACAAAAAGGTAGTTTAAAAAATTCTCTCACCATATTTATGTTGTAAGTTTAAAACTAATGTTTGCATATATACATACATGTATGTATATATATTCATTAGCATATATGAAGTGGACTTTGTGCTAGATGCTGGGGATAAGGTGAGAGCGGCACACCGTGTTTAATCAAGATTCATTATGAATAAGTAAATAAACACTTATGACAAGCTATTGTAAAATGTATGGAAAAAGCTGTGTGTGTGTGTGGCAGGGTAGGGGGTGAATTCAGAAACAAAAAGGTAGTTCTGTCTGTCTTGGTTCTGAGTTTATTTTTAAGTATTTGTGTTTTGAATGAATGCTGTGAGATAATTTCTAAATTTTATTTCAGTTTCCTGTTGGACATAGGTAATATATACGGATACAATTAAATTTGTATATGACCTTGAGTCATTTGACCTTGAAAACTTTATTTCATAAACTTGGGTTTTCTTTTTCTCCCTCCCTTCCGTCTGTCCTTCCTCCTTTCCCCAAATATATCAATAGCGATTGAGCTCATGGTAAGCTGTCCAAAGTCCCTAATCACCACAATGACATGACACAGCGTAAGCTGTAGAATAGGCAGCATTTAAAAGATGATCCTGATAGCCCCAGCTCTTAGTGAGGCGGCAGCATGCAGCAGAACTTGATAAATATGCAGTCACAAGTCAGTCTTCTCAGCTCCTTGGTGCTAGATCTGGGATCCAAGCACAGCTGGGCACAGGGGGCTGAAAGTGGACATCCCTGTGATATACTGTGATATCTGTAGTTTACCAGGGGAGCGTTTCTCTGCGGATGACTGTTTACTAGTTTTTACTCTCAACAGCTGTGAAACATCAGCTGCTTTCTAACCACCGTTTGAAATACCCTTTTGTGTGTATTTTTATTTATTTATTTGTTTATTTATTTATTTAGCTTTTTCGAGACAGAGATTCTCTGTGTAGCCCTGGCTATCCTGGAACTCATTCTTTAGACCAGGCTGGCCTCGAACTCAGAAATCTGCCTGCTTTTGCCTCCCACGTGCTGGCATTAAAGGCGTGCGCCATCACAGTCTGGCTTGTGTATGTTTTAGATACATGAATTAATTTTTTTATTGAATGTTAAGCAAGGATGTAAATCCCATTTGTCCACAGTTTTCATTTTGTGTTCTGCTTTGACTTAGAACTTTCTATATAGACCAAGTCGGCTTTGAGTTTGTGGTGATCCTCCTGTCTCAGCATCCCAAGTCCTGGTATTATATTTCTTTCTCCCCATTCCCAACTTGACATGATTTATTTTATTAAGGAAAATTTTGTGACTAGAATCTTGAGGGATATTAATTAGTAGTTTCTTTTTCTTGTAAAGATGTCTAGCCTGGTTTCAGTGCCAGAAAAATGCTAGCCAAAGGAAATATCCAGAGGGAGGTGGAAAATACTTTTGAATGAGTTATAGAGTATTAACATTATTTCTTCCACAAACGTCTGGTAGGCTCCACGCATGCAGCCACCCTGACCCAGGGCTTTCCTTGCAGCCACCCAACCCAGGGCTTTCCCTTCAGCCACCTTGACCCAGGGCTTTCCTTGCAGCCACCCTGACCCAGGGCTTTCCCTTCAGCCACCCTGACCCAGGGCTTTCCCTTCAGCCACCCAACCCAGGGCTTTCCTTGTAAGTTTTTATTTGCTACTTCAATGCTCTAAACAGACTTATTTGCTTCCCCATTTCCTATGACCTCCATTCTTAATATTTATGTCTTCCAAAGGATCGATTTCATTTACACTGTTGCAATTATTGGTATATAATTGTTCATACCTCCTTACTGCTATGTTGATGTATGCGGGACCTGTAGTAATGGAATTGACTGCTTTAGAATTTACCAAATTTGTTGATTCTTCCAAAGTATCTTTCCCTTTTGCTCTTTTTTTGAAAAAAAAAATTATTTATTTATTTACATCAAACACTACCCCCTCCAATTTCTCCCCGCACAGAGACCCTATCCCCTTCCCTTCTCCTCCAAGAGGGTGGGGATCCCTGGTATCCCTCTATCCTGACACATCAAGCCTCTGCCAGAGTTGGTGCATCCTCTCTCACTGAGGCCAGCAAGTCCTGCTGGGGAAGAGCTACTACAGTCAGGCTATGCACAGCTTTAGGGAGAGCCTCTGCTCCAGTGGTTCTTTTCTAGTTTGTTTATTTCTGTCTTTTTTTTTTTTTTGTCTGATCTCTATCATTTCTACTTACTTTTTTTTTCTAGCTTCTTCATGTAGAGTTCAGATTTTTTGATTGTTGTTGTTTTATACAACAGTCATTTCAAGCAATCTCTTTTCTATTGCATTCCGCAAATTTAAATATGTTGTAGTTTATAAGCACTATCTTGAAAACATTTTAAAATTCTGTGAAGTTTCTTCTTTGGCCTATGAGATATCTAAGTATATATTGATTTCTAAATATTTAGAGAGTTTCTCCTTCCTTTTGAAATTTTATTGTGTTCTAGTTAAATTTCTAGTCAAAAAAAAGTACTCTGTAGGATATTTAGTCATTTTATGTTTTGCTTTTAGGAACGCAATACTGAGTTTGAAGATACACGTGGTTTGCGTTTGTTGACTACAGTGTTCTACACATTGTAGTGAGGTCAGGGTGTGTGACAGTGTCCTATAACTGGCCGGGATGCTCAGGGATCTCTCCTTTGCTCAGCTCTCTGTCAGTCACTGGTAGCTTGTTAAAGACCCTGTGATCATGCGTTTGTCCATTTCTCTGTCAAGTTTTCCTTGGTTATACCAAAGCACTGTTTTTTTTTTTTTTTATAAGTATAAGTATTTATAATTATTCTATTTCTGCACTGGATTCATGCTTTTCTCACTATGAAACTTTCCTCTTTACCTCCAATAATACACTTCATCTAAAATTTGGCAGTTAATGAGATGGGCACGTCCAGTTTTTACATTGTTGCTAGTATTCATCTCTTCTGTTCTTCTCCTTCTAACTTGTTTCTGTTTAAGGACGTTATCTTATAGACTGCATCTCACAACTTCTTTGCAGTTAAACAGCTGTATCTTTTGTTTAGAATATTTGATTAATTTAATAATTATTAGAATGGGTAATTTTAAGCCTACCGTCTTGTACTTTTTCCTCGGTGTGATCTCATCTGCTGTTTTATGTTGTGCTCCCTTTCTTGTATTCTCTTGTGCTTGGTCAAATGTTATTGTTCTTTGTCTTAGGTTCAGCATCGTCTTTTTAGCTGCATCAAGCTAATTCTGGTACTTTAATGGCTGTTGTTCTACAGGTTACATCACATGCTTTTAGTAATGTTCCATCACAGATCATCTAGACCATCCAGAATTACACCACGTAAAATATAGTGCACTTGTAGCAGTGTATCTTAATTTGCCTGACCCCTGCCTATAAGGCCACTGTTGCCATTTGAATGTGACATCAGTATGCTATTGACTTCGTCATGCTCTTGTGCTAGTTTAATCTGTGACACACTGTGGGGTGATGAGCTGTGCACAGGCAGCCTGGTCCCCAGTCGAGCACAGGCTTTGAACCCCGGAGACCCGGCAGGTGACTTATCACCCTGCAAGACACTGCAGGAATTCAGCCATGCTCCTTGGACCCCTGGCTCCTGGCGCAGCTACAGCCTCCCACAGCCCCACACAGAGAGGTGTGTGCAATACACCTCTCAAAACTGAGAAGAAAGGGACTTATGGGTATGGGCATAGCTTAGTCATCTTCACTTCGCTCTCATTGTCATCTCTGGTGCTCATCGCTTCTTCCTGTGTATCTATAGGGCTGTCCCCGCTGTTCCTCAAGATCTCAAATCAATCCACAGTAACTTTGAGAGTGTAGCTCTACTGACAAAGGGTTGCCTTAGTCTTGTCCTAATTTCTCTTCTGTTATGACAGATGAATTCATTGGACCACAATCCTTTGTTGCCACCTTCTTTACTCTCCAGCAGTTGGATATGCCATTGTCATTTCTTAAGATTGTCCTTCTTTGATGTGGTGTTGACTGTTCATTGTATTGTGTTCCTCTGTGCTTGGCATGCCATGGCTGCTCCAGAGATTCCCTGATTATCCCTGTTAACTAAGGTACTTATCTTCACTGACTTTTCCCAAGTTTCATGGTTTTTGTTTGTTTGTTTGGTTGGTTGGTTCTTTTTTTTCCCCTTTTATTGAAAATAGATTTTTTTTCATACATTATGTTCTGATTATGGTTTCCCCTTCCCCAGCTCCTCCCTGTTCCTCTCACCTCTCTTCCCACCTGAATCCATACCCTTTTTATCATTAGAAAACAACTGGGCATCTAAAGTTAAGTTCTTATAAGGATCTGATTTATTTTATGGGATTTTTATGTGCTTTGTTTCACCCTCATGTCTATCTATTCACTGGGTATGTGCAGTGCCCATGGCGGCCAGAAGAGAACATCAGATCCCGAACTGGAGTTACGGAAGGCTAAGATCTGTCATATGGGTGCTGGGAATTGAACCCAGGTTCTCTGGAAGAGCAACTAATGCTCATAACCACTGAGCTAGCTCTCCAGTTTCATGGGCTTTAAGTCAAATGTTTTATTTTATTTTATTTGGGGACTTTCAGGCTATCATTCTTTTAAATTTGTTTTTCTGCCTTTTTCTATCTTCTCCCCTACATTCCAGTTACATCTGTTTTCTCTGGATACAAAGAGCTCCCTAGAGCTAAGCTCCATTTTCTTCAACCATTTTTTTTTCTTCAGACTAGTTTCTTTTTGTTGTTATTGTTAAAGCTATGTTTATTTTTATTTAATGTGGATGAGTGTTTGAATTATATGTGTGTCATATGAGTCTCTGGTGTCTGCAAAGGCCAAGATACATTGGGTCCTCTGGGACTGGCGTCACAGACAGCTGTGAGATGCCATTGGTGCTGGGAACTGAACCCAGCTCCTCTGCAAGAAGAGTAAGTCTTGTTCACCACAGAGACATCTCTCCAGTCTCTGCAAGGCAGCAAGTGTTGTTTGCCACAGAGACATCTCTCCAGCCCCTCTTCTATTTTCTTTGAGTCTTTTTGTATTTGCTATTCTTGACCTCCTAATCTACCTTTAAACCCACCTGGAATATTTCTGTGTGAAGGACTACAAACTTCTCACTTCTGTCACGATGCTTTTTGGCACTAGGATTTTCTCATTGTCATTTCTCTACAGAATTGTCCTGATGATTGAGTCATTAAGACCATTTTCCTAGCATTTTTTGAATGTATTTATTCTAATGTCTACTTTAAGGTCTTCTCTGCTCAATCCATCATCTAGATCCAGCTAGAGTCCGCTCTTGTTGACTTTGTGGTTTTGCCTGAGTGCAGGTCACATGGTTCTCCTTTGCATGATCAGTGATGCAGGTCACA
>JADRCD010217823.1:0-15568 GCA_019843815.1 Montemys delectorum | reverse complement strand
GGTTATGCTTCCACGATGAATACAATGGAAAAGGGGAGCTGGAAAGGAAGTTCAGGTATCCAAGTGCTTGTCATGCAAGTATGAGAACCTGACTTCAGAAACCACGAAACAAGTTAGATATGGTGGTTTGTAGCTGTAATCTCAGGGCTACTGGTAGAGACAGGCAAAACTCCAGGGCTAACTGGACAGACTGTGTAACCACTTAGGGAGTAAGAGGTTCTGTCTCAAAAGCATGGTAAATGGCATCTGAGAAATTACATTTAAGGTTGGTCTTTGACCTCTGTACACATGATGTACAACTACCTGAACATGGGCACACACACAGACACACACAGAGACAGACAGACGGACAGAGACAGACAGACACACACACACTCACATACACATGCATATGCACACACTCACACACATATGAAGGAGAAAGAGATATGTGTACCATCATTGATCTCTCTTCTACTTCCTGTAGATTCAGTATAAGCATAAGATCTCTTATTTCTTAAGTTGTTGCTTTTTAAAAAATAATTTTTGTTTTTGTTTATTTTGGTTTGATTTGTTTTGGTTTAGTTCAATTTGAATTGGTTTGGTTTGGCTTAAGTTGGCTTGTTTTGGTTTGGCTTGGCTTGGCTTATTTTGTTCTTTTTTGTTTGGATTTGTCTTGGTTTAGTTTGGTTTGGTTTGGTTTGGCTTGGCTTGCTTTGTTTGGTTTGGTTTGGTTTGGTTTGGTTTGGTTTGGTTTGGTTTGGTTTACCCTGGTTTGGTTTAGTTTTGTTTGGTTTGATTTGCTTGTTTTGTTTTGTTTTGACTTAGTTTGGTTTGGTTTGGCTTGGTTTGATTTGGTTTGGTTTAGTTTGGTTCATTTGGTTTGTTTTGGCTTGGCTTGGTTTGTTTTGGCTTAGTTTGGTTTGGTTTGGCTTGGTTTAGCTTTGCTTGGCTTGGCTTGGTTTGTTTTGGTTGGTTTGGTTTGGTTTGGTTTGGTTGGGCTTGATTTGATTTGATTTTGTTTAGTTTGGTGCGATTTTATTTGGCTTGTTTTGATTTGGTTGGTTTGGTTTGTTTTGGCTTAGTTTGGTTTGGTTTGGCTTGGTTTAGCTTAGCTTGGCTTGGCTTGGCTTGTTTGGTTGGGGTGGCTTGGCTTGGTTTGGTTTGATTTAGTTTGGTTTAGTTTGGTTCATTTGGTTTGGCTTGACTTGGCATGGCTTGGTTTGGTTTGGTTTGGTTTGGTTTGGTTCGGTTCGGTTCGGTTCGGTTCGGTTTGGTTTGGGCGTGTTTGTTTGTTTTTTGTTTTGGGTTAGACATTTTGTCACTCTAACAATAAAAGTAATTTATGTAATATGTACACCTTTGAGATGAAATTCATACACATTAACATTCCTCTTCTAAAAGATTTGCCTAAGCATTTTCATAGCAGATTTATGCAGAGTACCCTTTGGTAGGGAACAACCCAAATTGTCCACCACCAAGAATGTATACTCACAGAAAAATAAAAAGGAACAAAATAATAACATGCAAATGAATTTCAAATCATTATACAATCCAAGATTAAGAGTATAGCCCTGGGCTGGAGAGGTGGCTCAGCAGTGAGACAATCTAGTGGGAAAGAGCACTTGTAGCGGAAGTCTGATGACAGGAGCTTGGTCCTGGAGTCTCATGGGGAAAAGAGGGAACTGATGCTGCCAACTTTTTCTCTGATCTCCACATGTAAGATGTGTACATGCATGTGTACATGCACATGCACATGCACATGCATACTCACACACACACACACACACACACACACACATGGACACACAGTAAAATTTTAGCTATAATAATTTTAAAAATCTAGCAAAGCCATTTCAAAACTTTCTTGACATTTGTACAATTTTTTTTGACAGCTTACTATAAAACTGGGCTAAGATTTTTCTAAAATTCAAAATTTTTTATTTCTGGGGAAAAGTTTTAATAGAAAACTTGAATAAAACAAACAAAAAAGTATTCTTAAGAAATAAAAAAATATACCTTATTAGGTAAAGAAAACTAGAGGCTGTGGTAATTAGAGGGAATACCTTTGAGTCTTTTCTGCGTATCTCCATTTATAGCTGACTTAGCATATAAATTTAAGTGATAGTAATTACCCTGGTATGTGAGTTTGTGAATGTGTGTGTGGGTGTTCCCAGCAACAGAGATAAATAAAAGGAAAAAGATGGGAAGCCAGAATTAACATAATTCCAAGATCTGGGTGAAATTACTTCAAAGCTGTCAAGCAACAAACATTTGTATCTAAAAAAAAGAAGATATATTATTGGTTATTTTCATATGTATTAATTGGCATTCAAGCCATCTGTATCATTTACTCATCTATATTTAATGAGGATCATAAATATCCCTCTGCCAGCTAGAGAAGAGCCATATATCAGGAGAGATGACAATCTTGGGGCTATTAGTCAATGACTTGGTATTAAAGACCAAGAATCTGTTGAGGTGATTAGAGTGTGTTTTAAGCATCTTAAGTAACTTGCACTAACATACATTGCTTGTTCTGATGGGAGGGAAATGTCCCTAGGAAGGACCCAGTGCATGCTCCAGTGTGGTGAGGCTTCTCCCATACACAGCAGAGTCTTTACAGTGTACCTGTTCCTAAACACTGGCCAAAGGTCCGAAGAACTGGAAACGCAAATATGAATGAAAGAAAGGGCTTGGAGATGGCTCAATGGTAAAGTGCTCGTCATGTAAGTGTGAGGACCTGAGTTCAGATCCCTAGAACCCACATAAAGGCAGGACACTAGAAGACATGTCGGTAATGCCAGTGTCACTCTGAAGGATGAGAGCAACACAAGAGAGCCACAAACCTTGACAGCTGGCTAGTCCCATGTGCACAACAGGAGAACTTGCCCTAACTAAACATAGTAGAAATGGAGACCAACACTTGAGATTGTTCTCTGGCCTATACACACGTGCCATGATGGCACATGCATGAGCACACTGACATATACAAATGAACATATAGGCATGCACAAATGATTTTTTAAAGGGTACTAAATATACTCAGGTCCATGTTTCAAATGTCCATTCCTGGTATTACCAAGCAATTTTAATACTGATCTTTAGACCAGGGTGTCAAGGTCACCTGCATTATCTTAGCAGGACTACCCAAAGCTGCTTTGGAATAAAACAACACCTTTTTTGTTTGTTTGTTTGTTTGTTTGTTTTCTTTTTCTTTTTTCTTTTTAATTGGTATTGTCTTTATTTACATTTCAGATGTTATCCCCTCCCCTGGTTTCCCTCCCTCCTGGAAACTCCCTATCACATCCTCCCTCCCCTTGCTTCTATGAGGATGTTCCTCCACCCACCCACCCACTCCCACCTCCTCACCTTCAATTCCCTTACACTGGGGCATCTATTGAGCCTTCATAGGACCAAGGACCTCTCCTTCCATTCCTGCCTGACAAGGCCATCCTCTGCTACATATGCAGCTGGAGCCATGTGTACTCATTTGTTGATGGCTTAGCCCCTGGGAGTTCTGGGGTGGGGGGGTTCTGGTTGGTCGATATTGTTGTTCTTCCTATGGAGTTGCAAACCCCTTCAGCCCTTTCAGTCTCTTCTCTAATTCTTCTATTAGGGACCCCACACTCAATCCAATGGTTGGCTCCTAACATCTGCCTCTATATTTGTAAGGTTCTGTCTGGCAGGGCCTCTCAGGAGACAGCCATATCAGGCTCCTGTCAGCATGCACAATAGTGCCTGGGTTAACAACATCTTTAAAAGAACATATAGCTTGATTTATTTCAGCTCAGCCTGGGTGTGGGCCTTGCCTATTTCCTGCATGCTCTATGCGAATCTTCTCTGGCCTCTGGGCTTACTTCCTGGTGCCCCCTATCTGGTAGGCCTGTGACCTGCTGTGATGCAGACCTTAGAGCAGGGTCATGTGGGGCTGTGGATCAGCTTATGCTAAAGCAGGTAGTGTGGATCATCTTTGTATTCAGAAACAGAAAGATCAAAGGATAGATTTGACAGTCTCCCACCACTATTTGAAACAATTTACTCCATCTTGTACTTACAGTCCGTCAAACAGACTTAAGATCTTGGATGATCTTAAGCAACTGGGAGGAGTGAGGGGCATGACTACAGACAGCTGTAACCACCATTCCTGTGGTTCTGCAGTTCAATTTTGCATCAGAGATGCTGGGGCTCTGTGACTTTAAGTACAAGCATCATATTTGGTTAAAAGACTAGATAAATGGCTGGTTACTTCAGCTGCAGAACTCTAGATCCAGAGGTAATGTTCAGTCAGATGTGACTGGCTGCACACTGGCTTCTCAACCTTGAAATCACCTAGGGAGCTTTTAAAAAATTACTGATGTCCAGGCCCCTCCCCCAGAGAGCTCATTTAATTGGTCCAGGGTGGAGCCTGGGCACCAGTAATTTTTTTAAAAAGCTCCCTAGGTGATCTTAATGTGTACCAGGGTTGAAAACTACTGGTTTACGGTAAAATAGTTTCAACCATATAGCAGAAGCCAAGGGGGGGGGGGCAGTGTCCTCGGATTGAGCATGGCAAAGAGTGCAAAGGTTCTATGAACTTCTATAACTCAACAAACACAGCAGGAGTGTGGAGGTGGACGGGTGTAGCAAGAGACTCTACCCCAGAGCTACCCAGGGAGTGAGGGAAGAAGGCTAGGCTCTTAATGACCCAGGAGCATGGGAGACGGGTGAAGTACTGTCTCCGTGTTGGCAGAAGGGCACAGGATTTGTCTGTGACTCAGAAGAAAATGAAGTACCTATGCTCACCAGGTACAAACCAAACAAAAGCTAAAAGAACAATTGACTAGAACCACACTTTAAATTCTCTGATTTACATCATTTCTTCCTTTGAGCCTCGCTGTAGGAAGTAGGTTTGGCTAAAAAGTCACATTCAACACATGAAGAAGAAATATTACTATAAAAACAGAGACATAGGGAGGTGGCAATAGTTTTCACCAGTACCTACCAGAACTACAACAGTACCTACTGGAATTAGCTAGGGCTTCCTTCTGCAATGGCCTCACCCAGCCCTTACAGGACAGTGCCATTTGACAGTTGCCACCGTTACTGCTTTTTCAGATGCTCAGAATGAGTCACAGTCTTGCTACTTGCCCAAGAACAGGTGACTATTTTTTTGTCCCCGTTGCTGACCTTCTGTCTTCAAGAGGCACAGATGCAGTGCCTCAAAGTAAAGCTTGCAACCCCAGCCATGCAGGAGGCTGAGCAGGAGCATTGCCCAAGTCCAGGAGTTTAGGGTGGGCATACTTTAGCCTCTCATGTCTCTGGCCTCTGCCTCAATCACTCAGTTTCTCCCAATACTGACTCTCCTCTACCATTTCCTCCTTTTTAAGAACCTCTGTGTTTAAATAGGATATAGCTCTACAAGACTAAATACAGCCCAGTATCCGAAAATGACACTGCCAGTTTCTAGAAGAAAGAATGTGTGTCTCAGGTCAGAGATTAAGGGGTGTGTTGCTGAGCCTGACTACCTTAGTTCAGTCCTAAGCAAGGTGGAAGGAGATAATGGACTCCTGCATGGTGTGCTTTGATCTCCATGTACACCTTCCATACACCTACAGAAAGGGAGGAAGGAAGGAAGGAAGGAAGGAAGGAAGGAAGGAAGGAAGGAAGGAAGGAGAGAAAGAAAGGAAGGAAAGAAGGGAGGGAGGAAGAAAGAAAGGAAGGAAGGAAGGAAGGAAGGAAGGAAGGAAGGAAGGAAGGGAGAAAGAAAGGAAGGAAATAAGGGAGGGAGGGAGGAAAGGAGGGAAGGAAGGAGGAAGGAAGGAAGGAAGGAAGGAAGGAAGGAAGGAAGGAAGGAAGAAAGGACATAGTGATGGTTTGTGTCAGGGTTTCTATTGCAGTGATGAAACACATGACCAAGAAGCAAGTTGGGGAGGAGAGGGTTTGTTCAGCTTACACTTCTACATTGCTGTTCATCACCAAAGGAAGTCAGAATAGGAACTCACACAGAGCAGGAACTTGGAGGCAGGAGCTGATGCAGAGGCCATGGAGGGTGCTGCTTACTGCCTTGCTTCTCCTGGCTTGCTTAGCTTGCTTTCTTATAGAACCCAGGACCACCAGCCCAGGAATGGCACCAATCGCATGGGCCCTCCCACCCTTGATCACTATTTGAGAAAATGCCTTACAGCTGGGTCTCATAGAGACAGTTCTTTCAGGGAGGCTCCTTTCTCTGTGATGACTCCAGCTTGTGTGAAGTTGACACACAAAACCAGCCAGTGCAGTTTGCATATGCTTGGGCTAGGAAGTAACACTATCAGGTGTGGCCTTGTTGGAGGAGGTGTGTCACTGTGGGTGTGGGTTTAGTCCCCTAGTCCTAGCTGCCTGGAAGTGAGTCTTCTTGTAGAGGCCTGCAGATGAAGATGTAGACCTTTCAGCTCCTCCTGCACCATGCCTGCCTGGATGCTGCCATGTTCCCACCTTGATGATAATGGACTGAGCCTCTGAACTGTAAGCCAGCCCCAGTGAAATGTTGACCTTATAAGAGTTGTCTTGGTCATGGTGTCTGTTCACAGTAGTAAAACCCTAAGTAAGACAGAAGTAATAAATATTTTTTGGAAAGAGTTGACAAAACCTTGCTATATAATACTGGCTAGCCTAGAACTTGGTGTGTAGACCAGGCTGGCTTCTAGTTCATAGAGATCTGCCTGTCTTTGCTTCCCAAGTGCTGGGAATAAAGGCAATTTTAAATATTTCTCTTCTCTCTCTTTGCCTTTGTGCCCTTCTATCCATGTATATGTGGGAGGGTGGGAGATGTCAGTGTGTTGGCTAGAAGAAGGAGGATTATTCTTTTACCTCCCAGGGACAAAGGAAAAACCTGGTCAGACTGGATGACAATCATTTTCCCTTGCTTCTTTTCCAACACACACACAACACACAACACACACACAACACACACACACACACACACACACACACACACACACACACTGTGGTGGCTAGTTTTATGTCACAACTGGATACAAGCTAGAGTCATTTGGAAAGAAGGAACTTCAACTGAGGAAAACCCCTGAGCAGCATAGCCTGTGGTCATTACCTGGACTGATGATCAGGATGGAGGCAGTTCACTGTGTGCAGTGCCACCTGTAGGCTAGTGGTCTTCAGGTCTATAAGAGAGCAGGCTGAACAAGCCCTGAGGAGCAAGCCAGTTAGCAACTCTCCTCCATGGTCTTTGCATCAGTTCCTGCTCCCAGGTACCTGTCTTGTTTGAGTTGCTGACCTGAGTTTCCTGGATGATGGATTGCAATTATGAGATGAAATAAGCCCTTTTTCCCCAGGTTAATTTTTGCTCATCATATTTCATCATAGCAATAGAAGGCAGACTAGACACACACAGCACACACACACACACACACACACACACACACACACACACACACTCCAAAATGAGACCTTTTCTCTCGCTCCTGAAATGGAATCATCCTTCTTTGCAATACTTGTTAGATTCTTTTGGACAAAATCACATAACCTGAGTTACTGTAATAATCATGCTTGTGTTCTTTCTCCTCAAGAACTTGGAACATGAACACACGGAGGTCATGCTAATAAGTATTTGGGGGAAAGCTAAGCTAACATCATCACCTAGTATACACAGGCACAGCACAGGAAGAACACGTGTGGACCCCTAGGGCTGGTGAATGTATTACAAGGCAAAGGGAAGTCTGTAATGTGACTATACCAAGGACGATGAGGTGGGGACTTACCCTGGGTGAGCTGTCTGGGTGCCATGAAATGGTAGGAAGTTGTTAAGAACTTATATTTTGAGACAAACATGAAGATCTTTCACTACTCTGGAGTCACAGCACTGAAGTTCACATTTAAAGGAATATTGTACACAGAAGAGGAAAAAGTCAAAATCATAATGGCACAGGGAAAAATAAGTCTCTTCATAAGAATAGAAAGGCCAGGAACAAATCCATCATGTTCAACACAGCAAACACCTAATACTAGTGAGAGAAGAAAGAAAAAAAATAATCTAACAAATCAAAAAATAATCACCAACAAAACTATAAGACTATATAAATATATCTCAATAATAGCTTTAAGTGTCATTAACCCAACCCAGAAAAAAATAAAATAAAAGCACTCAGACTATACAGATGGATTAAAAACTCATTTCCAACTGTCTGTTGTCCCCAAGAAACACATCTGACTTATAAAGAGGCACACAGGCAAAGGATAAATAGGATTTCCTGTCAAGGGAAAGGGAGCCAAAAGCAAGCTTGGGTAGCTTCTGTCATAGTTCTTAAAGTAGACTCCAAACCAAAATTGGAAGAACCTTTTAAAAAAAAAAGCCACTACATAATTATTCAGGGGGGATAAATTATTAAGAACTTATACCAGTTGTAAATGTGAGTGCCAAATACTGGGGTTGTCAATTTAATAAAACAAAGACCAATGGGTGCACAAGGTCAGACAAGCCATGGTGTAATAATAGTGGGTACTGATTTCACCACCACCCTCTCATCTTTAGATAGATAACTCCTAAAAGCCAGCAGAGAAATCGCAGAGTCAAGCTGCACCATAGAGGAAATGGATTTAATGGATGTCTACAAACAACTCCATCCAACAGGAAGTTGATACACGTTGTTCTCAGCAGCCTACAGAACCTTGGCTACAGTACAGCATACCTTACCAACAATACTTATATTTAAGAGATCAAAGTAGAATAAAGCTATAAATCAATAGCAAGAAAAATTACAGAAACTAAACAAATATGAACAGACTGAAGAGTTCACTGTTGCATGATAAGCGAGCCTTTGGAGAAATCATGGAGGAAAATTAAAAATTCCTAAAATCAAATGAAATGAAAGCACAGTTTGCCAGAATCTTTGATATATGTGTATATGGCAGCCCTGTGAGGAAATTTTTACAGTTCTTTATATTAAAACTTCAGGAAGATGAAAGATTTATACAAACTTGAGAAAGATGAAAAAAGGAACACCTAATGATGCTCTTCCAGGTTTTGGAATAAGATCCAGCCAAATATAAAAGCCATAAAGAGCAAGAAGCAATGAAGACCACGGCAGAGAATAACGAAACCAGGACTAAATGGACAATACAGCTTCAAACAAGATAGATCAACCCCTAACCAACCAACTAAAAGAAAAAAGATGCAAATTAACAGAATTGGAAATTATATAGGGAAACAAGCTACAAATTCCCACAAAATCCAGAGAATCATTAGGGAATACTTTGAAAAACCTGTATTTCAGAGCAAATGGATAAATTCCTGGGTACACAAAGCATATACAAATTGAGTCAAGAGGATGCAGATGACACATGTAGATCCATAACAATGAGATATACTTGGCTAGGCTGACAACCAAAACATCAAGAGACTAAGAAATAAAACAAAGAAAGGCCCAGGACCAAACAGATTTACTGCCAGATTTTACCAAATATTTAAAGAAGAATTAATGCCAATTTGCTCCCGAATTGTTCTATAAAATAGAAAGTGAAGGAAGGTATACAACCTAACTCACTCTGCAAAACCAGCATTGCCTAATACCGACACAGATAGAACTATAACAACAAAGAAAGTGATGGACTGCTTGACAGACACAGATGTTATAATTCTTGCAATCCAAATTCAAGAATGTTGTAATAAGACCATTCACTATGACTACTTTGCAAGGTTGGTTCAACTTATGCAAATCAATGAGGATAACATAGCACATAACATAGCACATAGTAGACATAAGGACAGAAATCACACGGCCTTCTCATTAGCAAAGGCCTGTGACCAACTTTAGCATTCCTTCATGATAAAGAGTCTTAAAGAAAATATGGACAGAAGGAATATACCACAACACAATAAAGTTCCATAGCCAATGTTATACTAAATGGGGGGGAGGGCTGAAAGTATCTGCACTAAAAGTTGCAATGAGAAAAGGGGATCCATTGTCTCTGTTCTGATCTGATAAATTGCTTAGCCTATGCTAGACCAATAAAGGCAAGGTCAAGAGTAAAGTGGATACAAATGGGAAAGGCAGAAGTAAAAGTATTCCTAGCTGCAAGGGCATGATCACTTAAAAGATTCCACAGGCTCCACCAGAAAACTCCTAGAACTAATGAATAATTCAAGCAAAGTAGTGTTGTCCTATGTTAGTATATAAAAAATAATGCTTGGCTATACACCAATAACAAACTTATAAAGAAAGAAATTTGAGAAAATTCCTTTAAAAAAATATTAAAATACCTAGGAATAAATCCAGTCAAGAAGATGAACGACCTCTACAGTGTAAACATTCATATAGCAGCAAAAGAAATTAAAGAAGACACTAGAGTATAGAAAGGTATCCCATGATCATGAATTAACTGATTTTATGTTTTGAAAATGGTTATTTTTATTAAAAGTGACCTCCAGATTCAACACAATCCTCATCAGTAACCCAACAGCATTCTTTACAGAGATGAGGAAAAATCCACATGGCAATACAGAAGACCCTGAACGGAAAAAGCAACCCTGACAGAGTCAGCAATGATGCCATTGCCACAGTGCCAGACCTCAAGCCATACTGTGAAGGCATCACAACAAAGATAGAATGCGACGCTGACACAGAGCATAACGACCAACAGGAAAGAATAAAGGATTCGGAAGGAAGCCAACAAAGTCACAGCCACCTTGTTAAAAAAAAAAAAAGTGTCAAAAACATATCCCAGAGAGAAAACAGTCCTTTTAACTAATGGTACTGGAGGAGAAGGATGTCCACGTATCCACATGAATGAGACTTGATCCATAGGCTAGATTCAAAAGGAGTCTAAGTCAACACAGCACGGATACAGCTGTTCTTTGGATTTAGTGCTGCGCCATTCACAATACTGAGGGATGGGAACCAGCGTAGATGACCACTGACAGATGAATGAGTAAAGAAACTATGGTTTATACACAATGGAACTTCCCAGAGCGCAAACAAAGATGACGTCATGACATTTGCAGTAAAATGACAGGCGTAGATGGAAGTCCTTCTTAAGCCAGATAAGCCAGGCTCAGAAAGACAGATGCCATATGTCTTCTTTCAGAGGCAGAACTTAGATTTAAAAGTGCCTGCCTCCTGTGTGTGTGTGTGTGTGTGTGTGTGTGTGTGTGTGTGTGTGTTGGAACTAGAGAGGGAGCACAAGAAAGGCAAGAGAGATGAGAAGGTAATGGAATACATATGACATGAAATGCAGATTATTTGGGGGGAAGGAAGCAAGCCAGCCAGGAGAGCAGGGGACATGGGGGAGAGCAATGGGCGAGGGCAATGGGGAAGGGTAATGGGGGAGGACAATGGGGAAGGTAATAGAGGGAGGACAATGGGGAGGGTAATAGGGGGAAGCAATGGGAGAGAGGGATGAATTAGAAGTGTGTATGAATATATTATATATATACAAAATAATGAAACCCATACTTTGTATACTAACTTGAAAACTTGTTTTAAAGGAAAACTTTAAGATTCTTGAAAAGAGATAATTTTGGCTGTGGCTATTTAGCAACTTCACTTACTTGCCAATATTCAGCTGGAGCTGTTTGAATGCAATCTGTTCACTAACAACCCAGAGGGCCTTTTCTTGCTACTCGTCCATGTTAGTCTGCTTTTCTGCTCTAAGACAAAATACTAGAGTAAAACGATTTAAAGAAGGGAAGGTTCATTTTGGTTCATGGCTTCAGCCATAGTTAACTGGCTCCATTACGGTCATGCCCACAGCAAGGTAGAAACATTATGGAGAAAGAACGTGGCAGAGGAAAGAAGTCCTCATGATGGACTAGATTCACAGAGGGTTAGGGGTTCCAAGCCAAGCAAGCTACCAGTGGCTCACTTCCTCCAACTGGACTTAACCTCCCTAAGTTTATACCATTTCCAAGTAATGCCATCATTCCAATCCATTGATGAGAGCAGAGCCCCCAGGATTTAATCAGTCACTGTAATTCCCACCTCTGAACATGGTGACATTTTGGGACCTGGCCCTCAAAAGATGAACTTTGGTGGAAAAATTTAGATCCAAGTTGTAACACTCCTTAAAGTTCAAAAGAAAAATCTGCCACACTTAGTTGGTTTTTAAAACCCAGACTGAATACGTGTGATCTCTCTGAAGCTGGGGGCTTAAAACATGAGGAGAAACTGACATGGAAGCTGCCTTCTGACCGCCCTGCAGCTTCTCTGCTCGGTTCCCTTGGAAGAAGCCAGACCTCCCTTGAATAAACAGAGAGGAGCAATTCTCTCCTTGCCAAGGAGAAGTTTATAACATTTAAAAGAATGTTAAGTATACGTTCCAGGGCTGTCAGTAATAAATTCTTAAACTCTCATCATGTAGATCTTGTAGGAACAGATTTAGATGACAGTACTTAAGGCAATATTAAGGTAACTCAAGTTTAATTTAGCATATGGGCAATGTACCACTCAGCAGCAGCCATTGTTCTGGGGATGATTAGACGGCGAGTTCCCTGAAGTGGCCTCCCTTACAGTATCTGAGAGTCTACTGAATCTTGCTCTTCAGTACTTGGACTGTTTCTTTTGAGACTCCGAAATGGGATGTGTGAATTTTTGTGTTTGGCTCATATTTTACCTCCCGTCTATGTTGAAGGATAACAACACACATGTGCTAGGGGCTAACAAGCATTTCTACACAAAGCAAGAATACAGTCGAGTGTTGGAAAGCTGTGGAGACACTCTTCCCACCAAAGTGTGTCAAACATCTGGAGGATGTTTGCTGACCACCTCTCAGGCCAGGGCTCACATCCTGCCTCTTCCTGGAGATTTTTTTTTAAATCCACCTCTCTCTCTTACTGTACTTTGTTGAGTTAGATAGTTGACTCTCTGTGTTAGTTTGCTAGTGCTGTCAGAACAAAATTTCGTTATGTATGACTTAAACAACACTGATTTATTTCTTCAAAATTCCGAAGACTAGTAGTCCATGGCAAAGGCATTGTCTAGGCTGAGTTCATCTAGACTTCTTTCTCTGTAGATGTCTGCCTTCCCTGGTATCTTTGACAGTCCCCTCTGTGGACCTGCTTTTTCCAAACACTTTATCTTAGAACAGCAGCTATATCAGATTAGAGCCCACCCTAGAGTCTGAATTTTAAGCTAATCACCTCTTGTGCTCCCTACCATCAAAGGCTGCTATCTCCTGAGCACATAGAAGTTGGGACTTAAACATTAAAATTTTTGGAAGACATAGTTTATCACCAAATGCCTTCAAATCCGGCCTCCTTGTGACATCTTGCTGATTTACTTATTACTCCTGAGCTATTCATGTAGCAAGCCAAGAAGGAAGTGAGGATGGAAGAAAGTAAGGAGGAGGAGCAAAGAGAAGCTACAAGAACTAGTTGTGGCTTACTCTTTCAGGTTAAATCATCATGCAGCTGAACACCATGAAGACCAGGGCCCTGTAGTGGAGGAGGTAGTTGAAGTGCTCTTAACTGGGGAAATGTCTTTAAACTTCTTAAAACTACCCAACTGGGGAAAAAAATTGCCATAACTATGAACATGCTCTTAGAAACTGTCATTAACAGAATAAAGGGAGTAGGCTTTTGTCTGATCCCCGGTGGTGTGTTTGTGTCACAATAAATATGGTCTATTTGCCCTGGAACAAGCACCCAATGATGTTTCAGGATCAGAAGAGCACTCCCCAAGGTCTCTCCCAGCTCTTTGACTCTCTGTCTTTGCTCGGCTCTCTCCAGAGGCCCCATGCAAAGCAGGGTTTGCTGTTGTTTCGTCTCACTGTGCAGTCCTGTGATGTGGGCCTCTCAAAGTCACCCTGCTCAGCTGGGCAGGGTTTCAAGGGATCGGGAAGCTGTTTTCCATCCCAAGAGCCAGCCTCAAAGTTAGAAAGTTCTGTGGTTTGGTTTGGATTTCACTCTTCCCAACAGAGTGCTGGGCCTGCCAATCTCTACATACATGTCAGGATAAATAGCAACAGATGTACCTTCAACATGTAAAACTCTCCATAAAATATAACCAACTCTGTTTTTCCATTTAAGATGAGTCATTAACCATATGTTTGTGATCGTCTTTCATTTGCAGATCTGAGGCACACATTCTACCTTGGAGCATGCCAAGTTCAATTTCTTTTTAGGAGGTTCTTTCCCATCTCAAGAACCGAGTCACTAAAGCCTTGGTCTATTTCTGTGGCTATCTTGAATAAGCACATGGAAAATGTATGGAATTTTCTTTACGTGAGCTACATGGTGTGCCTGGGCTCTGCCCTCAGAACTATTCTTGGCCAGGAGACTTCAAACCAGCTCTGGTGCTCTGAGTCCTGTTCATATGCCAGCTCCCAGACTGACTTCTTGGAGTGGATTAGGCTGATGTCAATGGAGCTTGTATGGGGCAACTTTTATGACTTTAGAAAGAGAAATGTGACATTTGGTGAGGCTGCAGGCAGGGCAGACAGGAGCTGGGAATTAGAGGGTGTCATTCTGCAGAGAGCTGGACAGTCCTTTGTGTGTGTCTGTGAAAGAAAGTCCTCCACACTTTGGTCTCTGAAAGTAAACTCCTTTTGAGAAATTTTACCTTATAGCAAAGTTAGTATTTTTTTGGTATTTGAATGTTTTTCTTGCTTTAAAAAACATTTTACATATATGTGTACCAAATGTGTTCAGTGTCTGTGGAGTCCATAAAAAGGTATCAGGTCCCCTGAAACTGTAGATACAGATAGTTGTGACCTACCATGTGGGTGCTGGGAACTAAACCTGGGTCTTCTGCAGGAGCAGATAGTGCTCTTAGGTATTGATCTGTCTTTCCAGTCTCTAGATGTTGCTATTTGGAATGGAACGTGTGCTTTATTTGATAGATTCCTAAAATATACACAATAGGGAACATATTATAATGGTCCTGCTCCACTTATTCTCCATATTCAACAATTCTTTCATTACAGTAGTCGTTTTTATTGTCTCTTCTTTATTTAAAAAAGTACATAAAAAAACCCACCAACCTGTCATTCAGAATTGTGCTTATCTTAATAACGACATTGTCCTATAAACATAATATTGTTACTATAATAAAAAAATTAATAGTAATTCCTCCTGTCATCTAGTGCTAGATCTGCATTCAAATTTCTCAGATTAGCTCAAATATATCATCTTATGGTCTCTACGATCAAATCTGGATCTAATCAATGTTCACATGAGGTATTTTCAAGAACTCTTTGTTTGGGTTTCTTTAAAACAGGCTTTATGATCTGGATTTGGGTGTGAATATTTTAATAAGGTAGCCATGGATGGAAGCAAAAATGAGATACTAGGAAGACTGACACAGAACGGGATGATAGGCTATGGAAAGAAAGCTACATCCCTGAGTAACTTGTCACTGTGGACAGGGCAGTCCATTTTCTGGTCGCTGTGACAAAACATCTGACAAAGTGACTTAAAAGGAAGGAAGGATCATGGTAGAATGAGTGGGTTAAGATGGCTCAGTGCAGCCGGGCAGTGGTGGCGCACGCCTTTAATCCCAGTACTTGGGAGGCAGAGGCAGGCAGATTTCTGAGTTTGAGGCCAGCCTGGTCTACAGAGTGAGTTCCAGGACAGCCAAGGCTACACAGAGAAACCTTGTCTCAAAAAAAAAAAAAAAAA
>JADRCD010217822.1:0-39617 GCA_019843815.1 Montemys delectorum | reverse complement strand
TGTGCAGGAAGAGGTGAGGGTGCCTCACTGACACTGCATAGCCACAACCACAGCACAGGGGCAAAAGAACGTACCTGTGGCTGTGCACGTTTGCATCGCTGCAAATAAAAATCTATCCAGGGGTGCAGCCTCGTGGCAGAGCATATGGTTGGCACACATGAGGACCTGCGTTCCATCCTCAGTTCCACACAAAACGAAACAGAAACCTTAGTGAAGGACACAGAAAAGCCCTCATTGGTGTTCAAGGCAAAACTCTAGGTGGGCAGTTAGAGAGGAAGGATGCAGGCTGCATTGGACCAGGAATCTGTGGAGAAATTTGGGGATAAATAAATGTTTTTCTGGAGATGAAATTCTATGAGACAGGTAAGAAAGAATTTTGCTCTAAAAGAAAGGAAAAAGATGGTAACCATGCAGCAAACTCCGGGGACATGGGAGTAAAGAAGGAGATCAGAGGCTTTGACGGAATACCCGTAAGTTTAACTGTCTGGAGAGTTTGAAACTAAGTGAGATGCAGTTACTGGTATGTGTACTTTTCCATTTGGGATATATATTATGCTTCAGAAAAACTAAATCAAATTCCTTACTAATCTTTTACAAAAAAAAAAAAAAAAAAAAAAAAAAAAAAAAAAAGGCTTGTAAGTTTCTTTTAAGCAGAACCAAAGATAATTAAGATGGGAATGTGCTCATCCAGCTTCACACTTGCCACCGTGGAGAGTGAAGCTAGAGTGGCCATCAGGGGTGTTACAGACAGGCAGTGAGCGTGGAAAGAGTTTCAGTTAAGAATGGCATGAGTAATTAAAAAAGGAGGATGGGGAGTGGAGGGGGAGGAGGGAGAGGAGAGCCAGTGTCTTATTTTCTTCACCCAAAAAAAGAAATCCAATGGTAGATGGATCCTGGCATTCACTTGGCCACTGAGCAATGCCCAGAAAGACCCTGATTTTCCCCATCATCTGTTTCTCCATCTTTGAAAGTTGGCTTGCATCTTCATACTTCATGTTCACAAAATATCCACCACCACCAAGGCTATCTCTATTATCAAGGCATGAAAAAGAGAAAACCAATACCCAGATGCATCTCTCTCTTCATCAGGACTAGAGCCTTTCAAATGGCCAGCACCTTTCAGCTTAAGACCTAGAGCAGTTGCCTCCATATCAGGAGGGGCATGGCGGGGGGAGGATGACTGTTGGGTTCGCAGCAATCTGTGTCTGCCAGAGAGATCATCTCAACCAGAATCCACCTGGGATTCGATGTTGTAGGAGGCTACAACATCTTGGGAGTCTGATTTAGGACTGCAAGCATTTCTCCTAAGAGAATCATACAAGCACATCTCGTAAGCTGAGTTAAAACATTGTTCTAATTTGTTTTGTATTGCTGCGATAAACACCAGCACCAAAAGCAATCTGGGGAGTTGGAGTGTTGATTTGGTTTCCAGGTTACAATCCATCATCAAGGGGAGCAAAAGCAAGGAATTTGAGGAAGGAGCCTCAGGCGAAGCCGTTAGACAAGCAGTGCTAACCAGCTTGCTCTAAGTGTTCAGCTAGCTTCCTTATATATAGCCCAAGCCCATATGCCTGGGGATTGGGTCATGTAGGGTGGGCTGGGCCTCCCAGACATGGCCACCAACCAGTCTGATGCAGCCAGCTCTTCTGTTGAAGCCCACCCCCACCTTTCCTGTGTGTCCAGTCGACAACCGAGATTAGCCTTCCAGGCACATGCTTCCAGACTTAGACCTTTCTGTCAACGCTAGATTGCCAGTTGACCTTAATAGTTATGCTGTTAAGTTAATTGTGCTAATCAATACATTAATCCCCATCTCACCCTAATCTCTGACTTCCTCCCTGTGGGGCTGTGTGAATGCCGAAGATACACAGATCCATGGACAAGAAAGATGAAGGGACCAGAAAGGGTTGGCAAAAGTTTTGCAAGGATCATAGTGAAATCCGATTACTTGGTTAAGATAGTAGGTAGGGTTCTGGAAAGGTCTTTAAAGTAAGATTGGCTGCTTTTGATGGCTATCAGTGTTTTAACAGATGGAATGGGGAGGACACCAGAAGTTGAGGTCTCTTGTGGCCGTTTGAATGACAGTGATAGCAAGTTGCATGGAAGACTGTGTGTGGCCTCTGGAGAGCGCATTTCCGATTTGTGAGCAGAGGCTCATCAGGGCTTCCTGCCTCGTCCTCTTCCTCTTCCTCTTCTTCCCCTTCGTGCAACCTAGCCCCAGCCAGAGGCACTGCAGTGTCCTGCTCTGGGCTAAGGTTCCTATGGCTTGGGATTGCCTCGCTCCCATGTGGGAAAGGAGAACAAAGCTGTGCCGTACAGGGCTTGGGTCTGGGCTCAGGGTCGGGCTACTGCATATCGTGTGCCTCATGTGCCTGTGTGGTGCCTTCTCTGCACAGTGGTCCAGTCCTCAAAGCTGTCATGACCTTCTAAGGCTGTGGAAGAAGCTGAATTCTTTATGATGCTTCAGCCTCTCGAGTACATGACTAATACTCAAAAGAATTATTAAGAGACATCTTCATTTTTAATTGCACCTACGTGCTGGGTCTGCAGCACAGTTAATTCATTTATTGTGACTGTATTAGAAGATTGTGCACCATCCTGACCTCCATCTGTTATAACCATTCTTCTGAAAGCGCTGTGTGATTACACACTTGGAAGGAACTACTTAAAATACCATCTCTCGTCTCTGCAGGGCTGAAATACCCACACTTGGGCTTGAGAACAGTCACCCAAGAGTGGTCGCTGACCTGTACCTCCCTCTTCACCTTCCCACCGCTCCTTCCCAGCAGTTCCTTTCCAGCAGTTCCACCCCCTGCTTTATAGACAGCCTTAGTCGGGCATTTCTTCTTGACACAAACTAGATTTTTCTCCCTGAGGCCTCAAGAGATACATTTTAACAAACACAGATCAATCGATCAATGTGTTCATGGGTGTTGGGATTGCTGGCATCCCAACCGCCCATGAACCGAGTGCCCAGCAACCGCCATCTCTGTTTCCTCCCAGCTCCTCCCTGCTTCCCCTCCAAGTCTGCATTATTTGTTTCTTCTTTCCTCAGATTACATTGCTGAGCAAATCTTCATTCAAATGTGCGTTGATCCAGCTAACTTGTCCAAATACAGGTGGAAGCTCCTATCTGGGAAATGGCTTTAGCCTAATTGTGTGAAACCAAGCACTTTGTTCTGCAGGGGTTCTGCGCCCTGCACTCAGAGCACTTTCTTCTGCTTGGACCTTATAAAGACTTACTGGTGATACTTATTTTTTTTTTCCAAACGAAATTCCATTCTGTAATGTAGCATCGTGTTTCAGGAAGACTCACAGCACCTCAGTCAGGTCAAGGACAAATACTGACTATAGTGTCTTATTCTTCAGAGTGAGGCCCAAACAAGCTGTCCCTTGAAAGTGTCCATTTCCCTCTTCTGGGGATCCCCTCTGTCACCTGTCTTCTTACACGGCTGCAGAAGAGATGTTTGTATAGTCCACTGTGGCTCACTGAGAGGAGGCAGGGGTCAGAAAATAAAAGGAAATTCTATAGACAATTATGAAGAATGAAGGTTTTCTAAGCTACAAAGAGGGGTACTGAAGTATGCTTACTCCATCCAAGGATGCACATAGATTGCTTGTGGAGTACCCATTTTCCCAGATGCAACAAGATATGTAGAACACAGTCCATAATCTTGTGCAAGGAGCAATGTGTGGTGGGCTTTATATGAGCTCCTGGTTAAAGACTGTGTACAACCCAGAATTCGGGAGCAAAGCTTTCCTTCATAAAGAGCAGTGGAATATTTTCTTTCCAGACATGGGACCATTTATTTTCTTAGTGGGATCTGGACTTCCAGTGTTTTGTATACTGTTTGAAGCAAACATCTACATTTCAAGAAAGTTAATGTGCCCCTGTTATTCACTCCCTTTAGTGTTTATTGAGCACCTCCTTTATAGTGAGCAGAGTGCTGTCAAGCCTCTGTCTATCCTGTCTGTCTGTCTGTCTATCTATCTATCTATCTATCTATCTATCTATCTATCTATCTACTATCCATCTATCCATCTACCTAATCTATCTATGTGTGTGTAAATGCACATGCATGTGTGCACATGCACTCACTAGTCTTTAGCATTGAGAGGAAGAGCTGAAGACCCAGGGGCTGCTGGGCTCCTGGGCTGCTGGGCTCCCTTTGCCGTGAGGCCCCACCAGTGCTCTTCATCAGTGGAGGTGATCCTGAGGATGGCCCCTGGTTCTTGTTAGCAGTCTCTAGCCCCATTCTTGAGGGGAGTGGAGTGGGGAGGGGAGATGCCCTGATGAAATCTTCAAGGTTGGCTAAATGCCATGAATTCCTGTTGTCCTGTATTCCTCACAACACCTTTTTCTCTTGGCCCAGAGACAGAGAAGATCGTCCTTGAGGCAGGAAACGGACTGCCATCCTGGAAGTTCAATGACCAGCTCTTCCCTTGCGATGTGTGTGGGAAAGTGTTTGGCCGACAGCAGACATTGTCTCGGCACCTCTCATTGCACACAGGTAAGTAGGTGTCGTAGCTCCCCAGCCTTCCTCGGGCCCTTCCAAACCTCTCTACTAGCAAGAAGTTGGGTTTCTCTAAGTTAATTGCAATAGGAAGTGGTGGGAACTTAACTGATTCTGACCTTTACAGGCCTTGCTGCCTGGCACATGTAAATGAGACCCTGAAAAAGCTTTTCTATATTGAAAAGCCTCATTGAATTCCTAGAGGAACTAATGAGAAGCGATCTGCAGATCTGTGCTTAAGTACCTCCAGGTCAACTCCTGAATTCTGTAAAGAATGGATTCAGGTCCTTTGAAAGGTTCCGACGCTGGGGCTACACCTAACCTTCTTAGTATCAACTTGTTTTTTATTAAGGAAAGATTTTAATTTAGATTTCAGTGCAAATGCTAAGTGTGAGATAGGCTTATGTAAGCAACAGCCAAGCTGCATGAAGATCTTAAGAGACACTCCTCTGGTTTCATCTCACGCTGGTAGGAGCAGTGCGGTGGGGGAGAACCGTAGTAGTGGAGAGATAGTCTCTGTTTTTGTTTACATGTACCAATGCGCAGCAGATGGTCTGTTCCAAGGGGCAGAACTAGGAGGGGGGTGAAGTTAACAAGAAGCGAAGAGAAAGCAAACAGTGACAATCAGCAGAAGTAAGTGAAGCCAAAGAGGTAAAGGAAGCTGCAGATGCAGGTGACGACAGACACAGGTTGGAGTCGCTCAGAGGTAGAGCCCATGTGAGGCCAGGGCTCAGGCTCCAACAACACCAAAGAAAATGCAGTCAACTGTTTTTGAAAGTCTAACATTAAAAGTCAGACCTTAAAAATATCCAGATATATACCAATATGCTATAAGTCAGGTATACTGAGCCATGCACGTAATATCAGCATTTGGGAGACTGAGGCAGAAGGATCACTAATTTGAGCACAGCATGGTGTGCATAGGGGCACCCTGGTCCCAAAAAGGAAAAGTATAAAAATCCAAAGTTAAGGGTTTTGTACAATTATGCAAAAATAAAAGCACAGAGACAGAATATTAATAGGACAAGATTAATTTTGACCTTTTTATCTTTTTAAATCCACTAAATTCAAATTTCCACCATACATTAGACAGGTAACATGTTTTTAAGAAGCGGGGATGTCAAGGCCTCATTCTTTAAGCTTACTTAAATGCATTTCAAGTAACCAAGTAACAGAGGATGGATAAAGTTCCCTACTCAATTAGGGCCAATTTAAAAAGGGAAGAAGAAGAAGACAATACAAGTATCAGATATCTAAAGGAACGAGACTATTTCACACCTACACCTAAGACAGCTACAGCTCAAGTCAGCACAAAAGGAGTAGAAACTGTGATGGGTTTTGTCACCTTACGGAGTCAGTCAGGGACACCTGGGCCCACAGAGCTTCTCCTGGGCTGGATTAAGACAGAGAAGCTGACACGCTCTGGTGGTGCACGCCTCCAATCCCAGCTCTTGTGAGGCAGAGGCAGGCTGATCCCTGGGTGTGAGGGAAGCGGGGGGGGGGGGGGCTACATAGTAAAACCATGTTTTCAGAAAGAGGGAGGGAAATTTTGGGAAAAAAGGACTCATGATTTTTCTTTGACACGGAGGTTAGCTGATAAGATAACTAAGCAAAATTACCAAAGTAACACTGGGTCAAGAACTTGAAATAATTCACTACAAAGGAGAACTTGGAAAGCCAATGAAGGAAATATTGTTAATAAGGATATTAGGCAGATTCTCCCAGATGTGTTCTTACCTTCTAAGAAGAACAAATCCCAGAGTGACTGGAACTTCACAGGTGACAGAAAGAAGGACCACTCCCCATTCGTGAGATAGATAGAAAGAAGGACCACTCCCCATTCGTGAGATAGATAGAAAGAAGGACCACTCCCCATTCGTGGAGGTGGAGCCTTGGTGCTGAAAACCCAGATCCTTATCTCTCAGTGCAGAGGCTCGAACTCTAAAGCACGGTCCCTACACTTCAGGCCCAGCCTTGAACCTGCAGCTAGCACGTGGGAGAGGGTGCCATAAAATGACCTGGTGTCTCCCGTTGTGATGGAAACACTCTACCCTGGTGAGGAAAGTGAGACGCTATCTTCAAGCCAAGCCCAGAAATCAGGATAAGTGAGGCTGAGCTTGCTGCTTCTGCCGCCTTCATGTGGAGGGAAGCAGGGTTGCCCCTTAGTCGTACAGTCTGTCTGATTAGTCAAATGAATTCAGAACGCCACTCTGGAACTGCTCCTAAAACCTTAGTCAGCTTTATGAGCCAATTCCCATTACAAATTAATTGAGATTTTTTAAAGTTTATTTATGTGAAATGAAAATTTCCAATTAAATTATTTTACACAAGTCATTTTCCCCCTTTAATTTCATTAGCTTTTCTTCCTTGGCCGGCCCAGGCCTGGAGCTGAGGGAAAATGATGGAGCTTCTTAGGCTCCAGTTTTATCAGTGTTTACTTCCTTAGCTCAGTGCCTACCCAAGAATGACACACAGGTTACACTCATGCACACATTTGTGCACCGAACACATCTTGTCAAGAAGCCATGTGCACACTCACACAGCAAATACACCTTGTCCTGAAGGCTGCAGGGTGGAGGCACGCTCATGTGCACACTCACAAAGCACACACTGACATCAGTCCTTTTAGCCCCGTGGACCCCACCTCGTCATGATGAGGGATGAAGGGTGAGGAGGCATCCAAGAGGAAAAACATATCCGAGAACTCTGAGGAAACTGCTCAAAAAGCTGCACTCTGGCCCCAGATTGGGCTGCCACGCAGCCTCAGCTGCCATGTTGCTTTGGGCTGTCTTATCCTACAGTGCTTCAGCCTTGAGATCTTGTCCTCGATGCCTAGAGAGGGCTTAAAAAAAAATCTCTGTGTGTTGAGTATTGATACAGGAGCGAGCTGCTAGGGATATGCTTAGGTACAATTTCAGGGCTTGAGCCCCCACAGAAAGGGAGACTTGGACCGACCTTCATTGGTTCCTTTAAGTGAGCTCTTGAATTTTTTTTTCTTTTTTGAGAGCAGTTTTGGTTTCTCCCCCAGAGGAAAGAAAGTACAAGTGCCACTTGTGCCCCTATGCTGCTAAGTGCCGTGCGAACCTGAACCAGCACCTGACCGTGCACTCTGTGAAGCTCGTGAGTACCGACACCGAGGACATAGTCAGTGCTGTCGCTTCTGAAGGCAGTGACGGGAAGAAGCACCCTTATTACTACAGGTGGGTCAAGCTTGCAGTTTCTCAGACCCCTTGGCTCTCCCCAAGTTTCTCAGACCCCTTGGCTCTCCCCCTCTGCCTGCCTGAGTTCTGGGCACAGGGCCCTTTCCTCTGCCATGCGCTAACTTCACTTTAATAGGCTCTTTGCTTACACTAAACCCTGAATTGGCACAGATGCCCCCCTAGCTCAGGCAGCCCTTATAGAGTTAACTGAAAGAGAAATGGTTGGGAGGTGTTCTGCAGGGCAGGGCGGGCTCCAGAAAAAGCACAGGGCTCTGTGGATAGCTGACTCTGTGGCTGAGCATCTTGTGGTTTAAGAAAGATGATCTGAGATCAGTTGCTCAGTAGGCCCTACATGCTGCCCCTTGGTTGTCCATTAGGACACACTACCTCCTGCCCTGTACTGTCTTCAGTCTCTGTGAAATTCTGTCAAATCATGCCTGGGTGGCAAGTTGCCCTTGTAAAGTGGCTGAGTGGCTTCTCCTAGGAGGTGTCACAGTTGTGCCTGCCTCTTGCTCAGAGTGCCACAGAACAGTCTGTGTGCTCTCCTCATGGCACCCAAGGGTTCCTGGGACCCCGGGGGAGCCTGAGGTGTGCAGCACCATCTGATCTGTCGGTGGACAACCACTTGGCGACACTGCCCTGAATCTCAGTGCCCAAAGGATCTGTTAGACCATGTGCAGCATCTGGAAGCTGTAGTTTTTAATTAACTTTATGATTATTTAGCATCATTATAGCATGTATGAAATTGTTATATTATGCTGGCATCCAATCTGTTTGGCACTGTGACCACTCTGGAGGCATCCCAGCAGGCAGAAGATTTTCCTGATGCCGTATCTTTTGATAGAGAGAATACCCAGCAAACTGATGTTCTCACGCCCACTGTGTACCTGAGCAACACACATTTAGAGGCCTGTCTCACTCTTCTCTTCCCCTTCCCTTCCCCTCTTTAGTTGCCACGTGTGTGGATTCGAAACCGAGCTCAATGTTCAGTTTGTAAGCCACATGTCTCTCCATGTGGACAAGGAGCAGTGGATGTTTTCCATCTGCTGCACGGCCTGCGACTTTGTCACCATGGAGGAAGCAGAGATGAAGACCCACATTGGCACCAAGCACACAGGTAACTACACCCATCCCTTCCATCCCCTGCGCCCCACAGAGGCAAGCACTTGGGTGTGGCCTCATGGCTGCACAGAGCTGGAATTTGCTGCAGAGTGTAGATACTGTTGGGACACACTGAGCTGCATGCCTGGCCCTCCCTCTGGTCCTGGTTGTCATCACCACACGTGATGGTCACTAAGCTCCTCTGCCCAGTCTGGGGCTTTGCCTGCTCACCTCAGCCAGCAGGAAGCCTCTAATGTGAGTTTTGCTAATATCACAATATAGAGAGAAGCTGAGGGATGGGTTGTTCCACACAGATCAGTGAGGTGGGGTGTGCATTCAGACCCTCAGCCCAGACCAGGTTTGCTCCACCTCCTGTTGTCTGTCTCCTTGTTGTTCTGACAGGCCTGCAGGATACTTGGTATGGCCTTGGACCTTTCTGTTTTGCTGTACCAAGGAACTGTACCCCTAATCTGTAGGTTCTTGGGTGCTCTAAAATGACACACATGGTATGTCTACGTTCTTCGTCTGAAACCAACCTAACTAGGCTTGGCAAGTGCTTGCCTTTCATTTAAAGCCTCTTGCCACTCTGGTTAACTTCTTCCATTTAATGATGTTAAATTAACACTTTGACTTCTCCGTGTAATTATACCCTCAGAAGGGATGGCAGGAATGACAGCAGCATAGAGTCATTAAGCAAGACTAAGAGGGACTGCTCCCTCCCATTTGTTGGGCTTACAAACTAAAAGCCGATGTTGCTTACTGCCAGTCCTGGGCATGGGGTCAGCCCAATGCATCGGTGGCTCTGAAGCGACCCAGGAAGGGGACTCGCTGACAGTCATGCTGATAATGTACGTGGCCAAGAAGAATCCTGCTTCTCTGACCACTTTGGCTCGCTGGTGCCAACAGCCATAAAAGTTCATTTTTGTCAGTAAGTTCAGCAGCTACGACTTGGAGGTCCGCAGAGAGTCATTATGCGGAGTGAGAAGGTGCCATTTTTACAGTCCGTTGTCTGATTGTAACCACATTAGCACTGTGGGAAGTAGGTGAGCTGGGAGGCCCATATGGAAGACAAATTAAATTCGGCATTTCTGGAATGGCTAACGGAGGGAAAGGCCAGCCTCTTTCCGGTTCCCACTCGACTTTACAGTACTCTTTCTTTTGTCCTGTCTGTTAAACACCAACTGGTGAAAACTTCGTCACCCCAGTGTGTCCCTGAACGTCTCTCTACCCCCTGCCCCTACAGTCCACCTTCCCCTCCTGGCCTCTATGGTGGTTGGCCTTCTCACAGAGTGGCCCTAAACCTGTTATTTGGCGTTAAGCACCAGTGCTTTGATTATCTCGGAGAGACGTTAAAGTAAGAAGATATGACTTTCCCTGTGTTCACCCACTGTCTCCAGCTCCTCCTGATGCGCTGGCCCCTGTCGGCATCAGCTGCCGTTTTCCTGTTCCCAGACTTTAATTTGTCTTAGGTTCAAGTCTGCAGGTGATGGTTTCCGCCATCGTTTTCAATGTCAGCTTTGCTTGTTTGTCCTTCGGTTTTATGATATCTTTTCACCAGGTCTGAAGTCTGACAGTCTTTCATTTCTCTGAAGATGTTGCTCGGTGTCTTTCCGGCAGATCGCTCCTGTGGGAAGCTTATTCCACAGAATGTGACCTCTTTGCTTATGACTGGCTGCTCCTGGGAATTTTCTCTTTGCTTTTTTCCTTTGTCCTTTTCTTCTTTCTTCTATTTTACTTTATTTTAGACAGTAAATTACTATGGGGGGTCAAGCCGACCTCAGTCTCTCTGTCCTCCTGACTCAGCCCGTTGAGTGCTGGGACGCCACACTAGGCTCTAGGTTTTTGGGGTTTGTTGTGTTTTGTTTTTTCTTTCTTTGCCTGTTTTAGGTAATTTAATGATGATGTTCCTGTGTCTCTTGAGAGGGATGTCTTCTTTTTTAGACAACGTCTCACCGTTTAGCCCAAACTGACACTGAGCTCACAATCCTGCCTCAGTCTCTGAGTAGTGGGGTGATGGTTAGACATTCTTTATTCTTCATGTTTCTTGTGCTTAGCGTTCATTGAGCATCTCAGATTCTGGGCTTTATGGTGTTCCACAAATGAGAAACATCTTGATTATCTCAAAAAACTGTCAGCCAGTGGTGACACTAGTGGTGGTGTAGTACTGGGGAGCCAGGGGCAGGTGGATCTCTGTGAGTTCAAGGCCAGCCTGGTCTACAGAGCTAGTTCCAAGACAGCCTGAACTACACTGGGGGAAACTATGTCTTGAAAAACCAAAGGAAAAAATTGTCATTAGCTGGGCATGGTGGCACGTGCCTTTAATCTTAACACTGTGAATGCAGAAGCAGGCAGAATTGAAGTTAAAGGCAAGCCCGAGGTACATAGTGAGTTCCAGGATAGCCAGGGTTACATACAGAGACCCTGTCTCAAGGAAACAAGCAAAGGTCAAGTTCTGCCTTGGCCGACTAACCAGGATTCAAGTTGGTCTCATATAAAGTTGCCTGGAGCACCTCACTGGAGCACCTCACTGAAGCAGCTTCCAACTCACTGAGGCTCTTTTCATCTGGGAGGGTTCTCTGCTCTGCTCCATTCCAGACCTTTCCTGTAGCTTTTACTTTAGGTTGACTCATTGTCTTAGTTATGGTTTCTGTTGCTGCAGCAAAGCACACACACACACACACACACACACACACACACAACCAAAAAGCAAGTTGGGGAAGAAGGAGTTTTTTTGGCTCACTCTTCCAGATCATTGTTCATCATCAAAGGAAGTCAGGACAGGAAGTAAAGCAGGGCAGGAACATGGAGGCAGGACCTGAGGCAGTAAGCAGGGGACTGCTTACTGGCTTGTTCCCTGTGGCTTGCTCATCCTGCTTTCTTATAGAACCCAGGACTACCAGCCCAGGGATGGCACTACCCACTGTGGGCTGGACCCTAACCCATCAATCACTAAGACAATGCTCTACAGGCTTGCCTGCAGCCTGACCCCGGGGACACATTTTCTTGGTCCCTTTCGAGGTTCGCTCCTCTCAGATAGCTTTACCTTGTGTCAAGTTGACATGAAACTACCCAGCATTTTCTGCTGTGTAACCCTCTAGGGAGGACCTCATTGTGTGTTTCCATCTGTAGAAATGTAATTTGGACCCCTCTCCATATCTTCCATGTGTTTGCCTAACTTTTTGGACATCTGAAATATAATTACAATGTTCTTTGCTACAAACTATAAAGCTCTGCCTGTTCCGTCCGGGCTGGCTTTGATTGGTTGAGTCTCCTCTCCATTTTGAGTTGGGTTTTCCTGTTTCTTTGCATATCTGCTAATCTTTGTGTTTTTACTGTGCTGGCTGTTCAGTTATGTATCTTTTGTTCCTGTTTGGATTGTTGACCTTTATTTAGGACATAGGACTTGGAAGCCTGGATATGTTGGCATCTTTCCTCTATGAATTGATAGGCAATTGTGAATCACTAGGGACTTATCTATTGGGGACTAATTATTGCCCCCTTTTCAAAGTCCTTTCTCAGCATCCTACCTAATGCCCATGGATGATGTATTGTTCTGATCTTGCTGCTGGGAACAGCACTGACATCTATGCAGTGCCAGCCCTGTAGGACTGCCCTCCATGTTCTCAGGTGGCCTTTCCCCCTCCAGGCGTAGTAGCTGCTCACACCCTACTCTGACCCATGTCCTCCTGATCTCTGCAGATCTCTGGGCATTGTTCTCTGTGTACCTGCTCTTCATTGACACTGTGTTCTGCTTTGTCTGTCCATTTGACTTCCACAGACCCTTGGCTACATCTCTTCCTGAGGAGAGTCCATTGGGCTCCTCCTGTGTCCCTCTTCCTGTCCTGCAACCTAAGATACATCTTAGGGCAAGGAACCAGGCTATTATGGGGCTTGCCTCCTTTGCCTGCTTCTCAGAGACCAATTTCTTCATTGTCTCATGTCCAATGTTGTAAAAGTTGTTCGATAACATTCCGGTTTATAGCTGTTTCAGTAGCAATATTAGACCTCATTCCCAAAGCTCAGGCTTTGGTAGATGCTAAAGTCTCATGACATTAGGTTTGAATAACTTGTTAACTTCTTTATGCCTTCTTCTCCTTCTTTCTGAAGGAGAGTCTAGTGTCTGCTGATGAGTGTGAACATGCTCAACTAACTGAGACTTGTCTCAGAGTCACATCTGATCTGGGCCAAGTTTGCCCCTCTGTGAAGTAGGAACAATAGAGATATTTGAGGTCTTTGTGTTGTATGCACACTGTGGATTGAATGCAGCCTCTCATGTATGCTAAGTCCACTCTCAGATACTGACCTACAGCCTCAGTCCATGCTAAGTCCACTCTCGAATCCTGACCTACAGCCTCAGACCTAAGAAATCTGGGAGAACAAACTATGAGGCAAGCATCTAAAGTGTTAACCCTGGGCGGAGCTCAGGGACATATGCTGTCCACCTAAGACCTTAATAAATGCCCACAGACATCTGGGCTCAACACGCTACACATGCCCTCACCAGGGCTGCACTAGAATCAGGCTCCCAGCCATTGTGTGCTCTGTGGGAGCAGGAAGTACTGAAGCCACCAGGTGCTGCTGACACCTCACCTGTCATCCTCCTAAGGGCTTCTCTCCTAAATAACATACCTGCCTTGTTTTCATTTCCCAGGGGATGATAGGAAGACCCCCAGTGAATCAAACAGCCCCTCCTCATCCTCGCTGTCAACTCTGAGTGATTCAGCCAATGGCAAAGATGACTCAGACAGCTCCCAGAAAAACAAGGGCGGGAACAACTTGCTGGTCATCTCTGTGGTGCCCGGGAGCCAGCCCTCACTGAACAACGAGGAAAAGCCAGAGAAAGGTGAGAGGGGTAGACATGGCCTGCTCACCCTGACCACTCTAGGTGTCCTAGTCTGGAAAAAAAAACATTCGTGAGGAAAATAAACTGCACTGTGGTGCTCACTACTGGAAAGGAGCCCTTTACTTTGGCTTAATTTGTGCTCAAATATGGGATGGGAGACGGGAGGGGGACATGGACTGTGAAGCTGAATGCTGAGCCTGTTTTAGTACAGTGATTTAGGGATGGTGCCTAGACAGTGGTATGTGCTACAAGATGCAGGCTTGGAAGGAAGGGGAGTCCAGCCCCGTGCCTGCCTGCCTGCCTGCCTGCCTGCCTGCCTGCCTGCCTGCTGTCCTTCCCCACACACTCCTACACCCAGCTTCGGTCCTTTCAGGGTTCGAATGCGTTTTTTGCAACTTTGTCTGCAAGACGAAGAATATGTTTGAGCGCCATCTGCAAATCCACCTCATCACCCGGATGTTTGAGTGTGATGTGTGCCACAAGTTCATGAAGACCCCCGAACAGCTGCTGGAGCATAAGAAATGCCACACTGTCCCCACCGGTGGGCTCAAGTAAGGAAAGCAAGTACAGAATCTTTTATTGAGTTGTTATTAAAGCACCCCCTTCCCCTGCCCTACCCGATCCCCCCATGAAGGTTTTGGTGGGTCACAGAATGGGAGAGCATAGTATGAGGGGAGTTAGTCAGAAAGATCTAATGCCTCTGGCTGGATGGGATTCCAGCTGTCCTCAAGGGAGTCAACAGATATTAGCAGGCAAAGGCACTTCACAAGTACCTCAGGCTCACAGCAAGGAGGAGCACAAAGTGCCGGCCCAGCATAGGAGAGTAGCCTCCTACTGCAGTGGATCTAAGTCTAATGGGTGCCAGGCTGACATCCCCATGCGTCGAGCATTCCACAGTTGTCACTGCAAGTTACCGCGTTTATTTTTTAGATGGCCTGACATATATTTAGCTCTTAAGTACTATAGGCACCCAGCCCCCAAAGTAGGACCTTGGTGGTTTGATCAGACAAGAGGCAACGGTGTTCATGCAACAACAAGTGCTTCTCGCCTTTCTGCAGACATGCTGATGCCTTCCCAAAAGATCTATACAAGGATCATCATCCGTAGGCAGCATCTGCAGCAAGGCCCCTGGCCTAGTGAGAGCCATAAGTTATTACCAAGCATACCATGCAACTAGCCTGACCATAGATGCTTAAGGACTCACGGAGAATAAAATATCATTTCCACCTTAAGAAATCTGTGTCCCAGAACTACCAGAATTTAATCTTCCAGTGATTCTGGAAGCAGAGTCCCTGTCACAAGACATTTTGGATCTAGTAAAGAAACAGAAGCGTCAAATAGTTGGGTACAGAAAGATACAATTGTCAAAGCTTTGTTGTTGTTGTTGTTGTTGTTGTTGTTGTTTTAATCTAAAATCACCATGTAGTTAAAAGAATCAGGGACACTTTTTCTTTTATTTTCTTAATATAAGCAGAGGAGGGGGTCTTTCATTTTAAAATATCTTTATCCTTGAGACTCACAATGCCTCCTGAGTGGGTAAGAGTTGGAGAGCCCAGAGGGGCCTGGAGCAGAGTGTTGGGGGCAGAGTGGGACTGGCTGGTCATGGCATCCTCTGAAAACAAAACAAAACAAAAAAAAGCAAAAAACAAAAAGACTGGAAGAGTTGAGGAATGGCACCAACTGCTTATCCATCCCATTTGGATCTACCCTTGGGGATGTATAGGTGGGCGGGTCACAAACAAGAGGATGATTTTTAATGCATTCAACGAGTAGATGGGAGATGCCTGCAGAAGCTTATCAGGGACTGTGAGTTTAAACCCTCCGCCTCTTTATCGAAATTTGTATATTCTTTATTAAAAAGAAGAACCCTGTCTCCTGTGGATGGAGTCGTATCGTTGCCTTGTGGTAGCTGAGCCATACCCACGCCACTTGTGGCCTTGCCACTCACCTTTCGGAACCCTAAGCTGGCCTGACCTCTGATGCACCAGGGAGACCTCAAGATGACCTCAGCGCTTTCCCTGGGTCAGACACTGCCTGATGGTGCTAACCATTCCCTGTATGATAGTTTATGTTCTAGGACGACCAAACAGAAGAACAATTTGAAAAAAAAAAATATTGATAATGCCTTCTGACTCTACAGTGAGTTTTGTTTTGTTTCTTTGGCAATATCAGAGAATTAATTTTCCTGCAAAAGTGTCTTTAAGATAAATAATGGGAGCATGGAAAAGCCTGAGTGCTTTGCCCGAGCAGTGAAATAACAGACTGAGCTGAGGGTCACAGAAACATACTTAAAGTGAGGCAGACCGCCGGTGTCTAAATGCTTTTCTGTGATGGGGCTGCTTGTACTCTATATCCTGTTCATAATGCAGATCAAATAAGATTATACTATTATTTTTCTTTTGCCGTAGCTCAGGACAGTGGTGAGTGTCAGACTCCTCTAGGTAAGGCCCAGCTTGGCGTAGGGGTTGTGTGTGCACTTGACCTGGGAATGGGCTTTATATCTCTGTGCACTCTTTTGTGAGCTGAGGTTCAAGGGCTAACGGCGAGCTTGGTGCTGAGGAGGAGCCAGTGCACGGCGCACCTGATTGTGTTGGGCTCTGCTGAACATTTCTCCAACCCTCTGAGGACAGTCCCCTCTGAGCCCTGCCTTGCAGGAGCTGAGACCAAGCTGAGGCAGCCACTCAGGCATCTGCATTCTTTTTGGAAAGAGCACACATGCTACAGTTAACCTATAAGCCACAAACTCAAACCTGGCAGCTTCCCTTGAAGCCCGGCAGATCTGTGAACACACCCACCCCACTCCCCACAGCCTCCCTGACAGCGACAGGGCTGGTGGCAGTGTAATCCATGATGGAAAGAGTGGGGAACCCAAGCCAGAGACGCCCAGGCCTTGAGCTAGAGGAACCACTGGAGCCCAGTCAGGTGCCCGAGCTGGGAACTCAGCCTACCTCAGTTACCTGTAAAGATGCTCAGACCATGACTCATTATGTCCTGAGTGCTTTTCTGAGCACTGTAGAGAATGAAGAGAAATCTCAAAAAGCCCTACCCTCAGAGAATTCATGTTCCAGTTGGATCACTGGTATTTCTATGGCATGACTATATCCTTCAGGCTCTGGAAAGCAGTCCCCTTCCTCCTCATTCTACATGAGCAGAGGGGCCATTGTGTGCGCTTCCTTCTCCCAGGCCTCTACCATGGTCCTTACCTCCCATTCCTGATGAAGAACCGGTACTGTAGGAGATAACATTCTGAGAGTCCACATGATGTTGGTGCGCGCGCATACACACCCCCACCCCCACACGCCCACACTCACTCACACACACTCACACACACTCCATTGGCACACAGAGGGACACGCACAGGCCTTTTCATCCTAACACCCCTTTAATAAGCACGACTCTTGACTCCTGTGACTTTCTGTTTGCTGGAGGTAGCTCTCCCTATAAGCTGTTCTTTAAAACCTCTCAGCCTCTCTGCGTGTGCTTGGTGTGGTGCATGAAAAGTCGATTCTTTGTGTTGCTCCCATCTAGAGGGGAGGTCAGGAAGCCCAGACTTCTGCCATGTCCATTGGGGGAGGGGGCGGAGAGGGCCCCAGGGTTTGGGTGGGGACAGGAGGGGAGTACCAGCTTTATCTGCTCCCCGAGTCCTCTGCTCCTTTGAGAGGACTGGCCTCGGCTGTTGCAGCCTGGAGCCCCAAAACCAGCTAAGTGGACCTCCCAGAGCTCCCTGTTAACCTGGACTGCACTGTCAGCAGTGAAGCCAAGCAGGGCCATCTGAGAGGTGGCAGGGCCAAGCAGGGGACCCAAGGGCTGACCCAGGGCAGGCTAGCAAGGAGGGGAGATGCAGGGTTCCTCATGGACCATCCTTGCTAAAGCTCCCTTCCATTGATTCCCCTGGCAGGTGCCCGTTCTGCATTTATTCCACCAACCGCCCTGCCGCCATGGAGTGCCACCTCAAGACCCACTACAAGATGGAGTACAAGTGCCGGATCTGCCAGACGGTGAAGGCCAACCAGCTGGAGCTGGAGACGCACACCCGCGAGCATCGCCTGGGCAACCACTACAAGTGCGAGCAGTGCGGCTACCTGTCTAAGACGGCCAACAAGCTCATCGAGCACGTGCGAGTGCACACCGGGGAGCGGCCCTTCCACTGTGACCAGTGCAGCTACAGCTGCAAGCGCAAGGACAATCTCAACCTGCACAAGAAGCTGAAGCATGCCCCCCGCCAGACCTTCAGCTGCGGAGAGTGCCTGTTCAAGACCACACACCCTTTCGTCTTCAGCCGCCACGTGAAGAAGCATCAGAGTGGGGACGGCCCTGGCCCCGAGGAGGACAAGAAAGGCCTGAGTCCAGCCCCCAGAGAGCCGGCTGGCCCCGGAGCGCCACTCCTGGTTGTGGGGGGTGGCCGGAGTCTCTTGTCCCCACTGTCAGTCATGTCTGCCTCTCAGGCTCTGCAGACCGTGGCCCTGTCAGCAGCCCACAGCAGCAGCTCAGAGCCCAACCTGGCACTCAAGGCCTTGGCCTTCAGTGGCTCCCCGCTGCATCTTGACAAATACCGGAACTCAGATGTTGCCCATCTCATTCCCTTAACAATGTTGTATCCCAGAAACCACCTGGATCTCACATTCCACCCTCCCCGACCTCAGACTGCGCCTCCCAGCATCCCTTCACCCAAACACTCCTTCCTTGCCTATCTTGGACTAAGAGAAAGAGCAGAGACTGTCTGAGGACAGCCACGTCTGTACCAAAAACCAAGAGACAAGAGACAGGAAAAGACAAAAACCCACAAAACTTAAAACACAACCCCAGCAGGTGTATGTTGCTGCAAAACCTTCAGGCCCCAGGGGTCTGGACCATGTGTACTGTATATCTTTAGTAAGGAATAGAAAATTGGCTCTGTATGTATACCTATTGCATTGACCTAAAAGCTGCTTTATCCAATCTTCAGAGAGGTGATCTGCTGCCTACGTCTACCTTCAGAGGCATGCCTCCCCAGCCATCACTCCCACTTCAGCCCTCCTCTCCGTACTTCTCTCTGAAAGGAATTTGTCATGTTACACCCAAAAGAGAGTGTCCTTAATAGCAATGAGCACTCGGAAGCTTCTCTACTGGTACATTGGGTTTTCTGTTGGATGAGTGGGGTCTTGTGGGCATTTGTGGATTGGGAAAGAAAAAGTGTGTGTGTGTGTGTGTGTGTGTGTGTGTGTGTGTGTGTGTGTGTGTGTGTATGTGTGTGTGTGTATGTGTGTGTGCCATGACATTTCTATTGCACATTCTTTTTTATACTGGCCTCTTTGACAGTGATGAACAGTCTCAACTTCCCATCCAGACTGTTCATCAACTACTTTCTCCCCACATCCACCACTGCCTTTCCTTCTCTATTTTATGGCTACAGAGTGGTAGAGCCTGGTTCTCAGTGGATGAAGATCTGCAGGGTGCCAGGATATTTCCAATAGAGTGCTCAAAGCCCAGAGTTCAGATCTCCACTTAGGAAGATGGATAGAGTCAGGTGACAGATCTCTTAAGAAATGCCTCAAAACTCCATAGCTGACATCACAAAACCTGAGTGTTCTGTGTGTGTGCCCACATGGATCACACACACACACACACACACACACACACACACACATACTCACACACACAAAGGAGTACATCCTTTTTAAAGGGCAGAACATGTGTGTGCGTGATATACTCATTCAGTTGTTATCATTGTTTGCAGGAACAAATTGTATGAGTGGAAATGTTTCTGACTGATGAATCCAGCCAAGGAGATTAAAGGGGTTTGGATCGATTCTGGGTGGAAATGCTCAGACTAAAAAGAAACGGCAGCTTTGCACAGTGCCCCGGCCTTGCACTAGTTTGTTTCTCATTGGGGGGAAGGAATAAGTAAAAGAAAAGGAAGGAGATGTACCTTTTTTATGGAATGAGTAGACTGTATGTTTGACATTTTAGCTGCGACCTCTTTGACGTACAAGGAAGGACAGAACAAAAAGGTGCTGCTTAGTCCTGTGCCTCAGACGATGCCCCAGGATGCCCCACTGTGTGCAGAGCCTCTGGCTAGAGTGTACCCTCCATGTATTAGTAACCCCGTATTCCATTTTGTTAACGCCTAGCAGATATAACCTGCTAGGAGCTGACTTTATACTTATTTAAAGCTCTTATTTTATGGTCATTAAAATGGCAGTTTCTGTGCAGCACTTTATTGCGGCAGGAGAAGGTATGATTCAGTTGCATAGCCCTTTGCTCATCTTTAAAAAGGAATGGAAGGTTTAAAAAGGAAAAGAAAATCGTTGGCTGAATATGTTCACTGCTTGGATTTGTAAAACAGCAGAATTTCCAGTATACAACAGGCTGAAGGGGCGGGAAGAAATGTGCTTTGTATAAAAATGGGAAGTTTGGAATATGAAAGGTTCTATTTTATTTATCAGCGGAAGAACTGGTGTCCAGGAGGAATGCTGTTTTCCCACACTGTATTGTCCTCGATAATACCTACCTTTCTTTTCGTTACTTTAACCAGGGGGAAATAAAAGCATCCCTGGTGTTCTTCCTCCAGTTGCTCATGATTGCTTCCCTGAGAGAATGCAGGACTGGAAGCCAGAGCCAGCGCAGTCCACATCATCCACTCCTTACACCCTCTCAGCCTCCCTTTCCTCTCCTCTAGCAGGTCCCTGCTTCCCTCCCCACCCGCCATCCAACCGAGGATGAGGAGTCTGGCTAGGGCCCTGGCAAACAAGTTTACACTACAGAGATGTCCACAAAGCAGGGAGACCAATCGGCTAAGCCGGAAAGTCCCCACAGCCTCAGTCATTTTCCAGCAGAGACCTTTGATCTTGGCCTTGTTTAACCCGATGTTCAACTCACCATGTCAATATCTCACTAAAAGACACTATAGACACTTCCGGACAATATGCCCCCAAGGTCACTGGGTTTATGGGTGGGTTTGTTGTTCTTTATTTGCTTTTGCTTTTTTGTTTCAAAGTTATGTCTTTATCCCCATTTAATGGAGAATGTGCCACTTGGCTAATAATGTGTTTTCAAAACTGCAGGTTCAGTGATAAGGGAGAGGGGATCATAGTGACTCCCCCCGAGAGGTTGGCAGAAAGGTGACTCACAGAAGCACCAGCAGGTTAAGAACCTGAATGGGTGTCCCTGATCACGAGGACCCTGGGTTTTACAGCATGTCACTTGTGCAATAAGAGGTCTTCGGGTGGGAACGTGAGAGAATGAGGGAGCTGGGCGGAGACGTTTACTGCTCAAATGCCATGCATTTCACTGCTTGCCACTGAACCTGTATTTGAATGACTTAGTAATGCTTAATGTAATTGGGCAACTTTTTTAGCACTTTGGAAAGAGTCATCAATCTTTCTGGTAAATTATAAAAAGTTTTCTGAGTGAGAAAACGTGTGTTTGCAGTTTGTTTGACTTTTTATATTATTGTTGTTGTTATTAATAAAAAAGAAAATCTACAGCATTTTTCAGAGTCCACTAGATAAAATGGGCCCCCTAGTCAGTTTGCGGTTTGATGCTAGGGAAGGGTGTGTCCTGTAGATCTTCTTCCCACGGAAACACTAACACCTTTGAGAAAGTCGCCTAGCAACGTTGGGTTCTCACTATGCGTTCTCCCAGGAGAGCTAGCATGGTTTTCCATTTAGTGATGCAGGTAGGGTTCTGAGCACTTTCTCTCTCCTGTCCTTTCCTTTCTTTCTTCCTTTCTTTTTTTTTTTTTAAACTCTTCATATTATGTTCAGATGATCATACTGTCAAGGTTTGTGTACATTACTGAAAATTTGTATTGTAAAAAGCTTTTGCATTACAAGGCTGTACAGGGTCATTTTGACAGTAACTGGTATTTTCCTCTGCATCTTACGTTGCATTGCCAATTTCTAGTGTATCAAGTTTGGAAGTATAATATACTCTAATTAAAAGAAAAAAAAAGGTTGGCTATACTCTGGCTTCTTTTTCTTTCTTGGTTGCCATCCTTGCCTACTTATGGGCTCAGCGTTTCATTCATCTCTCTTCGTTCTGTTGTTGTCTTTCCGCTGTACCCCATGTTCTCTGAGTTCAGGGTCCAGTGCCAGGGATAACTGTTGCAGAGTGCAAGTCCTGAACGGTTGAGGCTCCTATGCATACAGCTACTGCGCAAGTCGAGAATATCTATTAAAGCTGAGAGCATAATGTGCCTTGCAGGGCCGGGGCAGCTGGCTCCTGCCTGAGCTTATTTAGGAATGTTTCAAAGTGTTCAGCAACCTTACCCTTTCCTGCCTGACATCGTTTTATTGACCTCATAGGCAAAGGGAGTGAAAATACAGATGAATCCATTTGTCTTAATGAAGTTCAGCAACTAGGAGATTTTAATGAGGGGGAATAGTATATTCTGCAAGCTAAATATAGCCTATACAAGTGCAGGGAGCCATGGTTTGTCAGTCAACGGAAACTACCTGAGAAATTACCTGAGACCAAAATTGGGAAATGAAGACCTACTAAAAATATTTGTTTCGTTTTGTTTTTTTTTTAAATTCATCTTAAAGTTCCATCTCAGACCTTCCTGTGAATCCAGGGCAATTGATGAAAACATAAAACAGCAGATGAGAATTTTCGGTCTGGCTCACAACTTGCATGCTTATAAATATAATGTCCTTTGCTTATTTCAGAAAAATTGTGAGCCGCTGTAGTCTAACATTTAAAGTGATCCAATACATGCTTTAATTGTAATTCCACAGAAGAAGCCATTGTGTAAGCAAATCGTTAACTAATCACTATTTCCATCTTCACCTTTACTCAATACCTATTTATAGGTGCAGATATCCTTTTAGTGACCCACTTACCAGGTTTGTTTAGGGATATGTAAGCCTTTCTGGAAAATAGTAAAGTAAATGCGCTCTGTGCTTAGCATTCCCAGCACAAGTGCCTTCCCATTTGCTGAACATATTTTTGTTTTGCTTTGTGTTTTCTAGACACAATAGTCGCCCCATGTCTTCCCTGTAATTGAGAACACCCTGCAATGTACAGAAAACACACATCAATTTGGAAATCATTTCCCATGAAATGGGCTTCCAGTGAATTTAAGGAGTGGTCTAAGAGCAGAGTGTTCAGGACAGAAGGCATCTTCATTTATAGACTGGCCACCTCCAAGCCAGCCACTCTTCTGATAATTAAACGTAGATACATACGTAGATACGTATATTGTGCAATAAATAAGCCGGACCCCATGGCCATGAGTTCTGTAACATATCTATGTTCAATGGCTTACTTCATGCCTACCACCAAAGTATACCTGACCATTAATCAGAGGCCTTGGTTACTGGGGAGTGGATTGGAGCAGGGTGGGGTGGCGATGCTTCGGCTTGATGAATACCTGCCACAGTTCTGAGTGGAGGTGGATAATGTGATCAGTTTGAAGGGGAAGGAGCACCTCTGTGGGCCCCTCGGTGCGCTCAGTCCACGGTGAGGAAGGACATCTAGGACTTGCTCAGGGCACACAGAAGAGGCTCGCTACTGAGGGACTTCAGCTATACTCCCAGCAGACAGAGACTGTCACATCAGACCCTTCCCAAGGGCTGCTCGGAGCCTATGAGTGAGATCCCAAGGTGAAGGAGTACACCCATAGCGGTGCAGGCTCCCCTCGAAGAAGCATCAATCGCAAGCATTTCAGACCACCCCCCATCCCCCGCAACAACTACATGAAGTTCCCTCAGAATAAAAGAGGCCTCCACACAAATGGGCTTCACTTTGTGAAGCGTCACAATTAGCCAAGTAGGCAAATGGACTGGGTCTAGGGATACGTGATGATCCTCCCTGCCACCTAAAAGCCCTTGCTCCCCATCTTCACAGCCTGAGTGATCACACATTATTCACCAAGACCTCAGCTACTTCTTTTTGAAGTTGTAGGTCTTCCATTTCTAACCCACAGAGAGTTGGATTTGCAAACTGGACAACACATCAGGTGTTCGTGTTGATAGAAAGCACAGGAGGAGGAAAGCCATTGGCTCTGTCCCCTAGGAATCCTTTTTTGAAAGGATTATGGATTAATTAGTTCTCAGTTTTTCAATGGAAGGAGAGCAGAGAATCTAATTTAATTCACATATCAAAATGAATCCCCTGACGTCAGATGGATTCCTGCCCTATTTAGCAGGAACTATCTGGTTGTATATGGCTTCCAACCAGGAGAGACAGTGCTGTGAGGCTGAAGCCTGGATCAGCCAGAAAGATGCAATTATTGCATACTTAGTAACCATCTTGGGAAAAGAGGTTGAAGCTGAGGCTATGGTTCTTGGCTGAAGTGTTTGCCAGGCAAGTGTGAGGACCTGGGTTCGAATTTCCTGAGCTTAAAGTGGATGTGGTAATACATGTCTGTGATCTCTTCTCCCACAGAAGCTCAGGAGCTAGCTCAGCTGGCATGGGCGGTGAATAAGAGGCCTTATCTCAAAACAGAAACCAGTGCCCTTGGTGATCCTCTGATGACACGACCCCCCCGCCCCAATGCAAAAGAGTTTGAACTAGTTGCTTAGCTGCTCTCTAAGACTCTGCCCCAACCATAGTTGTTCTCTAAGACTGCATATAATAAAACACTTCTAAACAAGAAAAGACCATTGCAAAACAGATTTCTTACAAGACAAACGGGGGGAAAAGCACCTCTGTTTTTCAAGACATGATGGGTTCAGGGATGAAAAATGGACTAAAAAATATTTTCCTAACCACACGAGAGTTTGAGATGCCTGATATTGTTCTCTCTGGGTCACGCTTTGACTTCCTGAATCACCATGGGGATGGCTTAGACAGCTTAACCAACCTGTACTTACTTCATCTGACTAAATAAGTTAGAAGTAAGATCCTCGGGGATGTCAGGACCTTGCTGTCCCCCCTCCTCCCTCTCACTCTGCTCCCCACCTCACTTCCCACCACCCTGCTGCTCCAGCTCCTGCTGGTGACTAATGGCACAGCTGAGCTCTCTGCTAAGAGTGGTCATATGCTTTCTGCAAAAGAATGTCTTAGCAGGTGCCATGAAGTTATTTTAATTTCAGCTCGATGAATTGTTAAATATTATGACCCACCTGCTTGCTCAAGACTCTCAATCCACGAACATTAAGAACATTAGGTACATTAGGAAAACTAGCTCCTAGGTACATCTCATGTGCTCACAGGAAAGTGACATCCCGTATGTTCACAGGGAAGTGATACCAGAATGTATGCATACACCAGGAATAAGGCTCTTTCCGAACCATCCCAGAAAGATGTCTTTCTTCAGAGCCAAAGGAATTCTAGAGAAATATCAGATATCATCTGGCTTCCATCTTTTAACTATGTTTATTCCAATGGCAATTCTTAGTTAAAGATCCATAGTTATTGCAATGCATGCTATATACAACCAGGAAGCCACTCCTCTCCTTACATCTCACCCCAAAGCAGGATTTCTGCTAGAATGTTCTTCATGCAGTGAGTTTGTCCAGAATGCATGCACAGCAAATGATCTATTATCCATCTGTCTACTTATTTATTAGCCCACTACTTAGCTGTCTTCACTCTAGGTCTACCTATCTACCTACATCTCTGTTATCTATTGATCTAGACATATTTATTATCCTTTCTCTAGATACACCTACCTTCTGATCTGTCTCTATTACCTATCTGTAATCTAGCCTTATACAACTATATTTTCTGGGTTCTAATATTTTTTATTAAAAAAGCTGTAGACACCTAGAATACAAGCCTTCCGGTGACCCTCATAAGATTCCTATGAGTTGCCAGCCCAGGGGAGAGAAGAACAGAGAGTATTCACTCCTTTTGCTTATGGTCTGCCTATGACAAGGGATGGCTGAGTGGGCCTCTGGGGCTGCCCTAGAGTCAAGGTACATCACAGTCAGCTATGCCTCACTACTTCTGGTTGCTACAGCAAAGGCTTCACTAAGGTGAGGTTGTAGAGTGGAGAACAAGAGATGGCCAACAGAATCATTATTCTCGGCCCAAGTGCTGCCAGCTCTAGAAAGATGTTGGCTTCTCACCCAACCGGCTGTGTTAACTCACAGTTCCTCCCTCTTCTTCCCACTCATGATGGAGCTGTCAGTCAAGGGCAGTGTGGGGTCATGATGCTAAGGATAGAAAAGCCCTCTGTTCATGGGTAGGCCTCTAGAACCTCTTTTTATCTGGCATTGTGTTTATTTACTTGCTTGTCTGATTTTGGGTTTGTCTGTTTGACTGACTGTCTTCTGTGCAGTACTTACAGGGGAATTCAGGGCCTCCCATGAGGTAGGCAAGGGCTTTACCACTGATCTAGGATTCTTATTATGGAGTCTATTTTTTATTTGTTCCATAGATGAGAATGTCCTAGAGAATTCCTTTTAAAAAAAACTACTTGTCAAGGATGTAATCTGCTTCTCGCTTGGGTAGCCTCAGGGAGGCCTGACCAGGGCTCAGGGGAAGACACATTCACAGCCACCTGGGACTAGCATCAAACTCAAGCAAAAGCGCCCTGGTGGCTCTCACAGGTCCCATAATAGTGTGAAGGGAGTTCTGCAATGCAATTGGGAGGTAAAACCCCAGTTTGGAGTGAAGATATTATCCTCACCAGTCATTTCCTCCGAGCATTATAATTCCCTCAAAAAAATCTGGGTTGGGCAGAGAATCTCTTTCACAGAAAACAGCTAATCAAAAATTCAAATACTAGCCAGGCAGTAGTGGTGCATGCCTTTAATCCCAGCACTTGGGAGGCAGAGGCAAGCGGATTTCTGAGTTCGAGGCCAGCCTGGTTTACAGAGTGAGTTCCAGGACAGCCAAGGCTACACAGAGAAACCCTGTCCAAAAACAAACAAACAAACAAACAAAACAAAACAAAACAAATACTCCAGATATAATTAGCAATCCTCTTACCAAAAGCAAATCAGAGAAATATGAACTGATGGATGGTCATGGAACATGTATATAAAGAATGCATAGAAGATGTGCATAGCGTTAGAGAGAGACACAAACTAGCATGTCTGTGAGTGAGCATCCAAAAGGAAGGCGGGTGATTCCACTGTACCAGGTCTCATATGAGAAGACAGGAGTGGGGTTTTTTTTCCATTTTTTCCCTGTACTTCTGAAAATAAAAGCAGATTGATGAAAGAGACTAAGGTATGAAAAGATAATTAAGAGTCAAAGAAATCTCATTAATCACAAGACACCCCCTTTTCTGTCTTCCCTACAATGAAGCAGACAGGCACAGCACTAGGTCAACACTGTGCTATCAGTCAAGGTCCCATCTCTTTATAGGCACCAGACAATAGGTATACAGTAGCACAGCTAAATGTGCAGAAGTCTCTATTACACGAAGAGACTGTGTATCTTCTTCAATGAGCAGAATGATAATTTCCTGCTGATGAAGGACTTAACAGTTTGGCTTCTTTTCCTGTGCATAAGAGGCTAAATATGCACATATGTGATTGTGTGTTAGAGAATTCTATGTATAGAATTCAAAGTTCCCATCCCAGTTGACCACATTCCAAAGAGCGGCCAAATCTACCCTAACAACCACTTCTCTCCTGTTCCTTCTTCTATTCTTCACTTGTTATTTCATGAACAACAAATATGTGTGAAGTTGTGTGCTGAAAACCCAGAAAGAAATGGAGATCATTAAGATACATTTCCTATCTTAAAGGATTTCCAACCGATCAAAGATGTGCATACTTGAAAAACTACATTCAACACCAAGAAAAAGACACAAAAGATGCTAAGAAAACATTGAACAGATAGCAATGAATTCTTATCTATGCACATGTGTGAGTCTGTATTATACATTCTAAAGTTCGGGGACAAGAATTTTGGGTTTGAAGATCGGGGTGGGTAATGATGGAGACAATGAATTCTGTGTAGTGGTGGGTCTCATCCTGACATAGAATCCACACAAGTGTGTATGTTCATGGGAGGGAGGAAGGACTCTAAGGATTGAGTAAAATGCAAACTGAAGAATAAAGAGAAATTTCCTGATCAGGAAACAAGAGAAGAATGTTCCAGATTGAAAGAACAGCTTGAGCCAAGGCAAGGTGAAATCTGCCTCGTGGAGTCTGTTGTTCTGGGAAAACCACAATGAGACCAAACAAAGGCAGCTTGTGAGGGGCTCCAGTTCCCACAGTAAGGGGATGAACTCTACTCCCTTTCTATTGAAACCTTTCTAGTCAACGTAGATAACAAAAGGTGTTAAGAACACTGGGACTGAGCACAGATTCCTTAACTCCAATAAGGATGTACCTGTCCTCCAAGATGCTCAAGGCACAAAACTCGATTCCTTTGCCCCCTCTTGCCTGCCCTCCCTCTTCCTCCCTCCATCTCTTTGAACAGCAAATCTGTAGAAATTATGTCTGGTTCTTTTTTTGCAGCCCCATGCTCTCAGAAATGACTCCAACTCAAAATATATTTACAAATACATTGGCCATGTTGCTAGGCTCTTCTCTGACTAGATCATAATCTAAATTATCCCATTTATTCTAATGTACATTCTGCCATGTGGCTGGTTACCTGTGCTCAGGTGCCATGTGTCTGTATCATCACATGTTCTCCTGGGCAAATCTCCTGCACATGCCTGGCTCTATCCCAGAATTCCCTCTGCCTCCTGGATATCCCACCTTCTACTCTAACCTTTCCCATAGGCCACACGTTTTTTTAACTAACAGGTGATACATCCATACAATGCATAAGATATTCTCTCTAGAAAATCTGTTACAGAGCTCTAATGATTTCATTTGTCATCTACTTAACTTTATCCAAGTCTTTCCTACTCTTTTTAAGGTTGTTTTTAGATACATTTTATTTTATGTGCATGAGGCTTTTGTCTGCATGTATGTATGTGCACCACACGTGTGCCTGGTGCCTGTAGAGGTCAGAAGAAAGGGTTGGCTCTCTGGAACTGGAGTTATAGATGGTTGTGAGATGTCATATGAGTCCTGGGAATCGAACTTGAGTCCTCTGCAAGAGCAGCCAGTGCTCTTAACCACCAAGCTATTCCCCCAGGCAAGTCTTTTCCACTCAGCATCCTAGAGGTCTAGAGGTCTTCTGCGTCCTCACCAGGTATATCACAATAGATTCTTCTCTCTATGGGACATTGTAGAAAAAATTTTCACTCCAGTGCTTATCAATAAGTTCACAATCAGGCCTGTAGATTCAAAGATGATATTCGAAGATAGTATAATTGATATCTGTAGCAACTGCCATGACAACAAAGGACTCTAAGGCAGAGCCTTTGAAGATGCCAACTCCAGGCAAGCAGTAACTCTGGAGAATGAGAAGAAACAACCAGAGAAGCCATACTCAAGCACAGAGACCCAGGACAGAGAGGATTCTGGGCCACTCTGCTGAGGGATGAGGTCTGGGAAGTTGAGTCCTGTGCTCTTTACCATGACGATACAACTTGATGACCTCTGTGGGCATCATTTCAGCGGCAGACTAGGAACAGAGGCCAGATTCTCTTCACTCAAAAAATAAGCTGGAGGTAAGAAGGCAGTGTTTAGAAGAAAACTCAGTCTTACATTAAGTTTGGTGGTGAGAGAACCCAGCCTCATGCATATCTGGCTCTTCCTCAAATCCCAACCTCTCCCTCCCCTTCTAACCTTTTCCTATTCCCTACCTTGATCCGGGAGGAAAAAAGTCAACTGCTGGCCTTAGAATCTCCAGCCACACGCTACGCCAGTTTTTCACATCTCTTTGGACTAAGCTCATTTTTGAAGGGCAGGAAGCCTTTTCTGAACCAACCCGGCGCATACTGTTTGCCAGGACCAGTGTTCATCAGCCAAAGAAATCTCAAGAAACAGAGCAGGCCGCATGACCAGAGCTCAGTACCGTTTCTCCTACATGCAAAAATCCAGAGGAAGGCAAAACATAAATCAAAGGAGAGGAAGTCACCTCCTGCCATGGCTACAATTAGAAGAATTCCAGGCTGAAAAAGTGAAGGCTTCGCCGGGAATGTGATCGTTTTCTGCAAACAGGATGAATACAGCCAGAGAGTCCAGACACAGTCTCTGCACCCAGAATATTAGCTAGAAGGAAAGCCTAGGAGTTAAAAGGATGTCCACTTGGCTCCCTGGCCTCTTGCCACACTCGTTGAGGCTAACGCAGCCTTCATGTAGAGAGATGAATCTCAAATCATTCTTGGCTACATGCCACTCTGGCTGAAGAGAAAGGGCTTCATCCTCTGGAGAGCCCGCACTAGCTGCCCCTTCACCAACAGGAGTCCAATAACCTTCACCAGACAGAATGGGAAGGTACTGTATTTCATGAGACAGAAATGAAAGAATCTGGTTTTTATTAAATATTACGAGAAACGTATTAATTCATGCCAGAAACACAAATATAAACATTATCATGTGGAACGCATTTATTCTGAAGGGACCATCTGGCAGAGCCTTGAAGACCACGCTTCGAGAGCCTGAGCGTATGTGCGTCACCTTAAAGTAGCGAATTCAGAGCAAGTCACACTTACAGGAGCCTGAAGGAAATATTTTACAGTAATGACATTGGGTAGGTACTTGTCACAGTATTCTAAAGATAAAACTGCTTTTCTAAATGCTAGTTTATGAAATTTTGAACTTTTTAACACAAGGGGTAGTTATTGTTTCAGAATCTACCTTTAAAAAAAAAAAAAAAGCCCCTTTCTTTGGGCACCTAACCCCAGAGGTATTCAGTCCCCAACACCGCATGAAGTGGGTATGGCAGAGCAGTCCTATAATCTCAGCACTAGGAAGGTAGAGGCAGGGCACTAATAACTCATCCTTGGCCAGAAAGTGACATGGAGGCCACACCTGTCTCGAGAGAGAAGGGACGTGTCAGAATCCCGAGAGTGAGCAGCTACAGTTAACAAAAATCTTAATAAAGAATAGAAAGTAACATCTGCGATTATCAAGGAAACACGTGGTTCTTGTCTGTCACTACATAGCTTTAAATCCCTCATGGAAAGGTCTGCCGACTGCTATGCTGCCAAGGCAGGCCCAGAACACCCAGAGGCCTGCCACCACAGGGTTAGGGCGGAGACACCACTACATTGAAGCACTATGTGGTGAGAGATGGGAGGGAAGGAGAAGCAGGACAGCTGGAGCATTATGAAGAAAGGCAGAATCGGAGGTTTGAGAGCACCTGAGGCCAGCCTGAAGTCCTGGCCCGTACTGCTACTCAGTGCCATGTCTGAGTCCATGACCCAGTAGCATCAGGGTTCTGTGAAGATGTCTGCGGCCCAGGTTACCACCAAAGGCCCTGTGGACATCTCAGGTAAACGCCTGGGATTTGTGTGCTCACTGGCTAAGGTACTCAGGAGAGCTGATCCCATTCCTCACCCAGGCAGCACAATAGATCTGGCACTGGTGAGGGGATGGTGAAGGTACCTCAGGGGAGAGCTGCCCCTGGGGACATGAGCATGGGAGAGCTGGCTGACCATCCAGTGGCAGGGAAGTAGAAGAGATGACCCCACTGCCTTGCTGGCCCTGAGGCAGGCAGGAGAGCTGGCTATATCCCTTGTCACACTGGCTACAGCACTTGGGAGAGTGGCCCCACACTGCCTAGGAAGCACAGTAGAGCCAGCCCCAAGGATGTGAGAACGGGAAAACAGGCTCCTTCCCCTCTGGCTGGGCACTCAGATGAGTTATCCACTCCCCTCACTGGGGCAGAGCTTGTCCCAGTGACATGAGTGTGGAAGAACTAGAGGGCTGACCAACTCAGTCACCACCCAGGCCCAGATCCAGGCTTTAAGTTGGCCCACCCCAACACCCACTCCACCTATGAACTGCTGGAGCATGTGAAGCTGCAGGATCTCCATGACACAGGGCATCAACAGGATATCTTAGAGGAACCCTGCCTGGGAAGGAACTGGTATGGATAGTGTAGCAGAAGTCAGAGGCCTCGAACCAGACCAATGACTCATTGCAAGGAATATTTGCAAGTAAAGCTGTTTGGGCAAAAGGGTGTACTGTGGGACACATGGACACACGGTGACATACTGCAGCATCCATGGCAAGATGCCTTTTTTTTTTATTGTTTATGTACATTTTCTTGGTGGGGGAGGTTGCAAGGGTGGAGGGCAGATATGGAGGAAAGGGGAGATGAGTGGGACTGGGGTACATGATGTGAAAAATCACGAAGAATCCATAAGAAGTTTAAAAAAAAACAAAACCCAGCCCAACCCTCATACTCAGGCCAGCCAAGATGGCTCAGCCAAGTAAAGGGACTTGTTGCCAAGCGTGACCACCTTACTTCAGTCCCAGACTCTCATGGCATGGTAGACGGGAGAACAACTCCCACAAGTTGTCCTCTGACCTCCACAAAAGCGCCACGGCTCCCGTGTAATCACCCACACATAATTAAAAGTCTAAAAATATTAAAAACCTCACAGTGTCACATTTTCTTTTCAGAAACAAGCAACGGGTTAGAACACATTTCTCTGGGCAGAAGGGGAAGAATCCTTATATTCTAGAAAGGAAATGCTGAGAGAGGTTTGATGTGACCGCCTCAGCCCCATAAGATCCAGGTGATCCATGTCACCTGCTGCTCCGTCAGTGTCTGGGGACGGCTGAGCATCATCTGACCTGAAGCTCCAGATTCCATTGGCTCGGACATCTGTGGTTGGCTGAACAGATGTCTTACTTTCTAAAGGACCCCTGCCATGAAGTTACACTCACTCATCCTTTGCAATGGAGAGAATTGGAGTCAGAATTCGGTTTCTTTATTTCTGGGCAGTGGTGGCACACACCTTTAATCCCAGCACTTGGGAGGCAGAGGCAGGCAGATTTCTGAGTTCGAGGCCAGCCTGGTCTATAGAGTGAGTTTCAAGACAGCCAGGGCTACACAGAAAAACCATGTCTCAAAAAACCAAACCAAACCAAACCAAACCCAGTTATGTTCTGTAGCTATGTTTTCGTTTTATTCCCAGGTGTGGGATAAGAGGCTGTTTCACAGCAGGTGACTATGATCGTCTCATGCACTAGTAGGGGCATTATCTTTGCCAGCTGCTGACAGTTTAATTCTGAGGACTCTGGAGAGGATATAAATGTCAGAGCCCAGAGGGCCTATGGTGGCTGCTACTCCCCTTGCTGCTGGTTCCTGCTGGTTCCTACTGGGTCCTCCTGCTGCGTTTGCTGTTGTGTTTGCTGGCTTTCGGGTTGCTGGACTGCTGAAGTTTGTATTTGTCCCTGGGTTCTCGATGCCCCTAATCAGTAGAAGTAGCCCAAAGAGGTCTATATCACCTTTCCACTCTAACCTTCTTTCTCTTCTACTTAGTGTTGGGGAAGTCAGATGGGATTAGGGTGGAATAAAGGCTGGAAGGGTGGTAGATAAGTTAATAAAATAACTTAAAAAAAAAACACCAACAGGGACCTGGATGATCTATTGAACAAATTCCTCCTTGTAGAAGAGTAGGCATCCAGAGAAGTCAACAGAACTTGACCTTGATTCACAGCAAATCCAGTCCTTAAGATTTTATTTCTGCTTTGGCCCATAAAGACTAGAACATACACACACACACACACACACACACACACACAAGCTCTACCACTGACACACACACACAAGCTCTACCACTGTATATGGAGTCATCTAGGCAGGACCGCACTAAACAGCACATACTAACCAGGCTACAGTGGGACCTTAGAAGACCCAATTCCATTTCCTCATTTTACTTGATCTTAGAAGAATTGAGAGCTCCAGAACAGCCTGGGTTATAGAGTCAGATTCAAAAGAAAGTAGCCTGGACTTGAAGGGGAAAGTAAAATAAGAGAGGCAAATCATGAGAAAGAGGTTTGCTTAATAGTAAAACGAGTAACAATTATTTGTACAACTCACATTCACCCAAAGCAGTCGTGGAGATCAAGCTCAACATTAAACCATAAAACAGGAGCAGACCTTGGGCGCAAGCTCTGCAGCCAGCCCCATAACACCTAGAGGAAGCTCCACTCCCAGGTGCTCTAACATGCCTAGGATCAGAAGTGAGGAGAACACAACATCTGTCCAACACTGTCCCAACTGGGACCAGCTGGACCAGGTACACAGGAACTCTGCCAGCCCAATGGCTCAGGTTCCTTCTTGTCTGTCTGGGCCGGTCCCCTGAGCAGACTTTGGGCTCAAACTCTGCAGCCAGTCCAAAAACACCTAGAGGTAACTCCACTCCCAGGCATTATAACAAACCCAGGGTCACAGGATCCCAGAATCACAGGAACACAGAGACAGCTTGACTCTGAGGTCTTCTGACACAACCAGGATCACAGGAAGGACAGGCTCCAGACAGGCTCCAGACAAACTTAACAAGGGCAGGTTGTACTAGAGACAACCAGATGGTGCAGAGCAAGCGTTAAGAATATAAGCAACACAAACCAAGGTTACTTGAAATCATCAGAACCCAATTCTCCCACCATAGCAAGTCCTGGACACACCATTACACTGGAAAAGCAAGCTTCAGATCTAAAATCACTTCTCATGATGATAATACAGGGCCTTAAGAAAGACATAAATAGCACCCTCAAAGACATACAGGAGAACACAGGTAAACAGCTAGAAGTCCTTCAAGAGAAAACATAAAAAAAATCCCTTAAAGAACTCCAGGAAAACAATCAAACAGGTGAAGGAAATGAGCAAAACCATCCAGAATCTAAAAATGGGAACAGAAACAATAAAGAAAACAGAAAGAGAGATAGCCCTGGAGATAGAAAACATAGGAAAGAAATCAGGAGTCATAGATGCAAGCATCACCAACAGAATACAAGAGATAGAAGAGAGAATCTCTGGGGCAGAAGACACCATAGAAAACATTGACACAACTGTCAAAGAAAATGCAGAAAGCAAAAAGCTCCTCACCCAGAACATCCAGGAAATCCAGGACGCAAAGAGAAGACCAAACCTAAGGATAATAGGTACAGAAGAGAGGGAAGACTTCCAATGTAATGGGCCAGTAAATATCTTCAACAAAATTATAGAAGAAAACTTCCCTAACCTAAAGAAAGAGATGCCCATGAACATACAATAAGCCTACAGAACTCCAAATAGACTGGACCAGGAAAGAAATTTATCCCGCCACATAATAAAAAAAAAAATGCACTAAACAAAGAATTTTAAAAGCAATAAGGGAAAAAGGTCAAGTAACATATAAAGGCAGGCCTATCAGAATTACACCAGACTCACCTGAGATTATGAAAGCTAGAAGATCCTGGGCAGATCTCAAACAGACCCTACAAGAACACAAATGCCAGCCCAGGCTACTATACCCAGCAAAACTCTCAATTACCATAGATGGAGAAACCAAGATATTCCATGACAAAACAAAATTTACACAATATCTTTCCACAAATCCAGCCCTACAGAGGATAAGAGATGGAAAACATCAACATAAGGAGCAAAACTACACCCTAGGAGAAGCAAGAAAGTAATCTTTCAACAAATCCACACAAACCTAATTCCACCTCTTACAACAAAACAACAGAAAGTAACAATTACTTTTTCTTAATATCTTAATATGAAAATTAATATTACCAACATATCCAAATCGATTGAAATCCAAAAATATGAGTTAGAAATTTGTTGACTGTCATCCAATGGTCTCTCTAATTTAGTAATTGGAGAAATAGGTCCAATATGGTACAATCCATATAAACTTTCTGCTTGTTTGTATGTGACAGTGTCTTGCTGTGTACCACATAATGGTCTTGAAATCTTGCTTCTCCTATCTCAGCCTCTCTACTAGTAGTATTGTTTATTTCATGTTTTTACATTCTACCAAGGTTTTCAGAACAGCTTTCATATTTCAAAAGTATTTATACAGCCAAAAGAAACGTAGACAATCAAATTGGAAGGGAGCTTGTAAGAGAACAACTAAGAGTGAGACTGAATGCTTTGCTTGAGGTTTGTAACTATTGTATCAAGTTTGAAGAAGAGAACCTTATAAGTTACTCTTTCTCTGAGATGAATGCTTTTCCAAATCATCACAGCCAATGAACCAGATTCTTACCCTCTCCTAATGTCTGTGCCACCCTCCAAGCAGAACCATTGTTCATTGAAACAGTTGGTGAATGGCTTTATGTATAGACTATCTTAATACACACACCATTTCTTAAATGAATGTAACCTGTTCTCTGTGGGCTGAGAATAAATTCACTCACTCAAGTCAAATAGCTTTGACCATAGCAGGAAGTCTGTATTCAAAAATCGTGCCTACAATTCATTCCTTGGTGCAGCAGAACTATCAACTCTCAGTTTAGCTACGATGGAGGTAAAATCCTTTGGTGATGTGAGGGTCACTGAAGTACAGCCTTATTACAAGGAAATCCAATGTCTAAAAAAATATTTTGGGCTTGTACCACAGTAAGAACCAATATTTTATGCTCTACTAAATACAAAACAAACAAACAAAAAGACTTTATATATTTTTGTTCATTTAAAAAAATACTAGTAGTGATGTATTATTTTAAAATATACAGTTAATGTCTTTGGAGTTATTTAAAATTTATATTGATTGAGAAAAACTTATGTATTTTCAGTATTGCTGTAGACAAGCATCTATGTAAGACTTAAATTGATATTGCTATAGACAAGCATCTATGTAAGACTTAAATTGATTGTTGTTTTATATCAAACAACTTTTATAATACTCATTTTTATTGTTGTAATGTTTTATAAATTTTAAAGAATATGACAAAAAAAGGTATTGTAGCTATTGAAGGGGTCTCTGGGAGGAATTAGGGTACAAAAGGGAAACAAGAATGTGATTTAATTCTATTTACTTAAAATGTTTTTAAATGTTAACAAATTCAGATAAATTGAAATCATGTAACTTTTCTCATCATAATGCAATAAAACTTTTAAAAAAAAACAAAGCAACCATTCGCATGTACATTATACATCATCTATAGTATGTATCTCATCATGAACTATTACATGTCCAATTCAAGTCTTTGTCCTCCATGAAACACCAAAGGAAAGAAGAAATTTGAAAGTGCATTCAAAGATAGTTTTCAATATTGACAGAGGGCTGGAGACAGCTCAGTGGGTAAGAACACTTGATGCTCTTGCAGATTACTAGAGTTCTGTTCTCAGCACCTCACATCATGGTGGCCCACAACTCCTTGCAACTCCAGTGCAGAAGGCTTTGACACCTTCTGAACACTGTGAGCAAACCACAGACACTCACATATACATATAAAAATTAAAAACTTCTTTAGCTTTTTTTTTCTCATTAAACTGACAAAAATCCTTCCCAAGACTTACTTTTCTCCTTTTCTCTACAACTACTTAAAATGTTTCCCTACACCCAAGTCCTTAGTCCCTCTACTCTGCTCTGCACTCTATGACATAGATCCAGTACTTTACAACATAGATCAATGGAACTTTCTGGTTTCTTCCTCCTTATTCAACATCCACACCAAAGACAAACCCAAGCCCTCAACTTAAAGAGCCTGTTAGTCTCAAGGGAAATAAACTTTCAGAATGAACAGGCACACATCATTCTCATGAAACTCCAGAACACCAAGAAACACAGTCCTTCAAGGTGCAGCAGGATTCCCAGAGACTCTTTACAAAGGGTGGGATTCTAATCAGTAGGAGACGGTTTATTAACCACAGAAGTTTCCAGAAAACCACCAGACATGGGGTAGAAGTACTCAGGAAAAAAATAAATTCAAATGAACTGATTATCCTCTCTCTAGTGAGTGAGAGAACTTACCCCAGCAAGAAGATAAACCAACCTTACAGCATGGTGTGTGCGAAGAGCAGGGAACAATCATATTTTTATTTTATTTTTATAATTAGAAAACAATCTTTTCCCAAAGGGCAGGGAGAAGAGAAGGTAAGAAAACACAATTTAATTTTCTACTTTTATTTCTTTCCATTTTTGCTTTGTACAATATGACATTACTACTTATAAAATGCTTTCAGATCGAATGTCGGTAGCTAGAATGACAGAATCCACAAAAAATGTGTTTTAAGGGGGAGCCATATTTGGAAAAAAAATTTTCCCCGTGAAGACTTAGAAATGCAGTCCCTGATTCTGACCATATGCTTCTTGGTGGAAATTGTCTGCCTTCTATCAGCCATCATGACAATATCAGTGAGTCTGGGGAAAGCCAGCTGTAGAGTATCAGATTTTTTTTTCTCCCAACAACTTGGACTAGATTCTGGATTGATTGGCAAAGGTAAAAATAAGAATAAAAAAATATTTCGGATCATCTGATATGCTCAAAAGAGACTGTAGATGTCTGTGAAGTCAGTCGGTGGTCCTGAGGACTGGCTCCTCCACCCAGGTGTGGATGTCTGTGAAGTCAGTGGTCCTGAGGACTGGCTCCCCTACCCAGATGTGGCCGAGGAGCTTCAGCTCTGCCCAGGAGCTGTTTATGAAAGACCTCAGGCTGCACTAGGTTTCTGTTGAGAAACTCTCAGTGCAAATGCCTATGTCATATGCCATGAATTTAAGGCTTGGAATCTCTCACTTGAGCCTTTTTACACCATCCCTCGTGCGTGCCAGAAAAAGAACAGCTGCCAAAAAGCAGGCATTTTCCTGTCTCTAAAAATAAAACTCTGGCAATGCTTTATGCCCCCTGTGCCAAGACCTGGTCCCACTCAGGATAAACAATAGATGACCAAGCCGGCAGGAGGCAAATACTGGCCCTAAAGTAGGCCTATGACTGGCAGGAAATGCTTAGGCCAGAGCGTTTGTAGCTGTAGACCAGGGGGCCAGTATCTCCCAGATGGTGGACAGCTGCTAGTCCCGACCCAGGCCAGGTGTAGCCAAGAGGGAAGGCCTCCAATTATACTAGAAGTTGTGTCTCAACTGAGGTTACCAAGTCCTCACCAAATACTGCCCTCAGAGCTCTGGAACTGAGTGTAGGCTGCTCAATTGGTATGGGGCAGAGGGAGCTCCTGAGAGGAGACAATTCCCTATGAACCTACCTGCTTTAGCCACTCACCTGTCAATGCACTCTAGGCTCAGGAGAGGCCCTCGCCTGTGACAGCAGGCCCAACAAACCACCTTACCCGAAAGAATACTATACTAGCAACTGGCTTTCCCATTTTTAATTCTCTGTCAGTTCTTCAAATGCCCCGGTAGTACACATTCATTACTGTGCCTTGTCATTACTGTTCAAGTCTACCCTACATCACTAACTTGGCTTTTTGCTTCTTTGGGGATTTAGGAGGGCTGACTGGAGAGGAGCAGACCTAAATATAGCAAATATTCAGAGGCATAATCATTCCATAAACATGCTTCAGAGAGACGGAGTGCAGGGCTGATCCGGATGACAGATGTCACTCACCCAAGTGTCACATCTTAAAGAAAGCTGAATGGGCCCATTCTCCAACAGGACTGGAGTGATGCCTGTTCACACTATAAATATTTATGAGGTCATCATTCTTAGACTGTAGTTTTTCCAGGTAGGTTGCCTTTGATGACAAAGTTAAGCAGAGATTCCCCTGAAATTATGGACTAGTCAGCAGAGCTTGTTTGGTGGAAAGGAGCCTCCAGTTCATGCAGCACCTACGTGTGGAAACCTCATTTATGTCAGTCAGAGTTCATCCTCACTCAAAACGTGACAGCCTTCTCTGGAGTGAGGGACACCAGAAGGAACTCAGTCCAGTTGCTTCTGCTCACGAAAAGGTAATGAAGAGCACCCAGGCTGACCCTTGTCATCCCATTTCAGCCCCCACTACCACCTGTTAGGAGAAACCTCCTTCTTAGCACTCTTAGCCTGTCTCTTAGTAACAGAAAAAAAAAGTGCACCTCACTCCACCCCTGCTCATTTCAAAAGAATTCTCAGAATGTGTGGATGTCTCCCTGGGTGTTTATGCACAACTCGTCTCGTGAGCTTGGTGCCCGACTGCTGAGGAGTGGCACCCAGAACCCCCACTCCATTGTCAGCGAGCTTCTCCACTTTCTGCTCCCAGGAGCAGCCTTACACCTCACACCCTATATCCAAGGCACCTCAGCCATCCTAGAGACTTAGAACTCCCAAGCCAGAGAGAGAGAAAGAGAGAGAGAGA
>JADRCD010217821.1:10660-23430 GCA_019843815.1 Montemys delectorum | reverse complement strand
AAGAAAGAAAGAAAGAAAGAAAGAAAGAAAGAAAGAAAGGAAGGAAGGAAGAAAGAAAGGAAGAAAGGAAGAAAGGAAGGAAAGACATTTATAACTTTAAGGGAAACTTGCTTTTTCTTTAAGCTCCAGGCACTGAAGCACTTAATTATGCTTTTCAACAAGATTTTACATATTTAATACTTACTTTCAGAGCTTCTAGATATCTCAATTATTAATTCTACTGCAGATTTATTGGTCTTCTGACTCTCTCTTTAGTGTAAAGGTTGTAGATTCATCAAACATTGTTTGCTGTCTTCAAATTTCAACAGTGCTTTAAATCAAATCGGAAATCCAAAAAGCAGTATAACTACATACAGGCGCCTGTCTTCGTGATTGAGAAGGGCCAAGCCCCTACGTCTTAAGACCTCCCTATGGTCCTGATAGAGGGTCAACAATGGCAGTGAACCAGAATAACCAGAAAATGGTTTCTGACATCCAGTGGCCAGAGAGCATCGTCTGCCCCAAAGATGCTATTTATAAAAGTAAACGCTTACAAATGGAGCACAGTGTAACCAGAACTTTATGAATAAGTAATGAGGTCTAATTTTCTGTTATTATAACCATTGTTTAAAAATGCATGTCTGCCAGGGCATGGTAATGAGTCTGTATTACTTAGGAAAATCCTATGATTCTGTCCTTATTTTTAGTAATTACTTTATGACTTCTTCAATGGAGTTTTTCCTCTATCAGTGTCTAGAGCAGATCTCCAGAAGGACAATTGGACAGATGTCATCACTGCATTTCCAAAGGAGCTGTGGCCGGGCTAAGAGTGGGCAGTGTGCTGCAGGCAGCCATTAAACCAGTGCAGAGAGGAACCATTGCCACACCGTCTCCTTGTAGGTTTGGTTTATTCAGAACCTAGATCTCTCTCTCTCTCTCTCTCTCTCTCTCTCTCTCTCTCTCTCTCTCTCTCTCTGTTATACTATAGTGTAATCTGTGTGTGCTTGTACATTTGTTAGGGGAGTTGCACTTTAATTTGTCTATACATGCCTATAGAGACCAGAGGTCAACTTCAGATGTCATTCTTCAGGTGTTATCCACTTTTGAGACAAGGACTCTTACTGGTTTTGTACTTACCAAATAAAATAGACTGGCTGGCTCAACAAGCTCCAGGGATATGGCTGTCTCCAAGTGTGCTGGAATTACAAGTATATAACAACATGCCTTCTTTTATATAGATATCAATATTTGTATCGATAGATAGAGTGATAGATAGGAAGATAGAGAGATAGATAGACCAATAGATATGTAGATGATAGATAAATAGAAAGGCAGGCAGACAGACAGACAGACAGACAGACAGATAGACAATAGATATGTGAGCTCCTCTTGCTTGTAAAGCAAGTGCTTTCTTGAATGACCTGTCTCTTCAGATCCATGCCAGTGCCTCTTCACCATCCAGGTATTCACTGTCACAGTCAAACATTCTGGAGCTGGAGAGACCGATCAGTGGTAAGAGCACTGACTGCTCTTCCAAAGGTCCTAAGTTCAATTCCCAGCAAGCACATGGTGGCTCATAACCACCATGCAGTGGGATAGGATGTCCTCTTCTGGGGTGTCTGTAGACAGCTACAGTGTATACATAAAATAAATAAATAAATCTTGGCCGGGCGCTGGTGGCGCACGCCTTTAATTCCAGCACTTGGGAGGCAGAGGCAGGTGGATTTCTGAGTTCAAGGCCAGCCTGGTCTACAGAGTGAGTTCCAGGACAGCCAGGGCTACACAGAGAAACCCTGTCTCGAAAAACCAAAAACAAACAAACAAAAAAAACCCCAGAAAACAAAAAAACAAAAACAAAAACAAAACCCCAAACAAACAAACAAACAAACAAAACATTCTGCCAATTAGATTTACAAGCAGTAGTCTGCAGGGAAATTACACATAGTAGGCTGGCTTTCAAAGGCCAAGAGCTTCTGTAGAGTTCAGCAAAAGCCTGAGCAGTTTCCTTGGGCTCACTGGCAGCTTGAGTATGCCTCCTTGCCATGCGTACTGTGTGGTAGGTGGGTGGATGTCCCTTGGGGGATGCTGTGTGGTACTGGGTGCTGGATGTCCCTTGGGGGATGCTGTATGGTACTGGCTAGGTATTTTTTGGCCCTCTCCATCCTGATACTGATGGAACGTCTCCCTCTGACTATGCAGCTAGGACCCAGGCCCTTTATCCACTTCCACTCTTCTTGATTTGAGAGAGATGTATATCTTCATCTGGACTGAAAATTGAGCTATCTTAAAAGTGGGATAAACCAATCACCAGGAGTCAAAGGAAAGTAAATAGCTTCGTCACAACCACATTAGATATGTCCTAACCCCAGCAACATTCTTCCCATGCCTCCTTTCTCCTCTCCTTTCTTTCCTCCCATTCTTTTCTTTGGTTTCCTCTCCATCTCCATTTCCCTTCCTTCCTTTAAAAACTCTTAACACTCAGACTGGGGCACATAGCTCGGTGGCGAGAATGCTTGCTGAGCACACTCTCACAAAAGCCTGGTTTCAATGTCTAGTTCCTTATGAGTCAAGTTTCGTGTTGTACACCAGTAATACCAGTTCTCAGGAGGTAGAGGCAGAAAGATGAAGAGTTCAAGATCATCCTCTGCTACAAAAAAGTTCAAGGCCAGTTTAGGCTACATGAGACCATGTGTCAAAAAATTAAATATGCATAATATAAATTTATGAGATTCTCAAAGAACATATGAAAATATATTAAAAATTAACCATTCAACCTTTTTTTTAAAATGATAGAATTAATAATGTCTTTCCTTCTAGTTTTTAAAAATAGATGACATCTTAACAAAATTTAGTGGGAAACACAGGGATTTCCTGTGTTCTTGTCTCCTAACATGGCCTTCTTTGCTTTTGATGTTTTAATCACTTTCAAGTGTCTGGTTCAGTGGCTTTGAGTACTAGTACATTCCTAGAATGTTTTTTATGCAAAACCAAAACTCACTGCCCAACATATTCTGACTCCCAGTTCCCCTCCCTGTAGCTCTATCCACCGTCATCCTTCTTTTTCTAGCGACCTCTTGTAGGTATAATCACAAAGTTATCTGTTCTTTCACTTAGCATGTGCATTCAAGGGCCCCTCTGTCTCACAGATCTTCATTGCACATAAAAAAAATCTCTCAGATTTGGGTTGTCCATCCCACTCTGGTCCAGACATGGCAGGGCCCAGTTCCTAGGCAGGTGAATGACTGTGCCAGTGAACTCCACAGGGACCTTTGGTTCGATCTTGGAGAAGTTAAACATAGTCGAATGAATGCCTAGACTCAGCTGAGGCCACACACTTTTACCTCACTAGTGATGGGGCAGGGACCTGCAGGCAAAGCCTTTTATGATGTAATCCTGGCATTTTTAATATTAATGTTTGCTTATTCTTCATCTATAACATTTTCACATGCTGTTGGAGAAGGCTATTTTATTTTATTTTATTTTATTTTTTTAGATGATTTCTTTATTTACATGTAAATTTTCCCTTTCCCAAGTTCTCCTCCAAAAAACAAACAAACAAACAAACAAAAACAACAAGAACAAACTTCTTTTGCCTCCCCCCTCCCCATGCCTGCCACCCCACCCTCTCCCACTTATTGGCCCTGGCATTCCCCTACACTGGGGCACAGAACCTGGAGAAGGCTATTTTAAACATTAATTGTCTTAAAAAATTGTCTTAAAAAGTCTCCTATCCAATGTAAAAAAATAAGTCTCAGAGAGGCACTCTCATGAAATGAAAAGCCCTATTATTAGGAATGACAATAATTTTCCTGACATTTATTTGGGCATTCAGTATGTCTTTACAAGATTACCCAAATAATGGAATTGCAAACAAACTATCAGAATTTAGGTGGGTAGGCACCTCCTGGCTGTGTGTAATGTCCTCAGCGTTAAGTATTCTTTGGGCTCCAAGGAGATGTACCTCCGACTCCTCCAACTGTAGGCTTCTGCCCCTAATTTCACCCAGTAAGCCCTAGACTAGTGTCCTCAGTATCCTAGACTTCATCCCCAGTTATTTATCCTCCATGGATTTGGAGTGACAATTTTGGAGTTTTGATTTCTTTTAAAATCACAGAAATATTATGAGGATATGTATTTCATTTGTTTGATTTTTGTTTTTGTTTTTTGGGGGAGGTTTGTTTGTTTGTTTGGTTTGGTTTGTTTATTTGTTTTGTTTCGAGACAGGGCTTCTCTGTGTAGCCCTGGCTGTCCTGGAACTCACTTTATAGACCAGGCTGGCTTCGAAATCCGCCTACCTCTGCCTACCAAGTGCTGGGATTAAAGGTGTGCACCACTACTGCCCTGCTGGGAATATGTTTTTATTTTAATCTCTAGTATGGGATATGGGCTGCTTCAGACTGTTCACAGGAGATGACTATGATTTGTCTCATGTTGTAGCAAAGACATGGTTTTACCAGTAGCAGATAGTTTCTGCAATTGTGTGATATTTGGAATTCTGGAGAACGTTGGAGTATAGGGCTACCATTGACCTCCAGAGAGGGTAGAAACTAACCAGGTTTACACAATCAAGTTCCTATGAGAACATAACATCAAAGCTCTTAGCACCTTGTAACATCTTGCTACTTTGTGGGTTCTTCTGTCTCCTACCCTTTCTACCTCCCAACACTAGACAGAAGAGAAAAAAAGGATCGAAAGGAAAAGGGGGCATATTATCATTAGACTACTTCCTGCTGATTAAGGCTGTCAGGTTCCTTAGACCAAGTTTGATCTTTGCCTTCAGGATATCTAATTTCTTTTCCTCCTCCCCTCCCCCTCCCCCTCATCCCCTTCCCCCTCCCCCTCCCCCTCCCCCTCTCCTTCCCCTTCCCCCTCCTCTTCCTCCTCCTCTTCCTCCTTCTTCTTCTGCTTCTTCGTATATGACTACTTAATAAAATGTGACCGACACCAACCAACGGCAACCAACCAACAACCAAAAATCTACCCTGCCTCTTGGGGCCTTAGCATTTACATACCTTCTGAAAAGTTCCAAGAATTCTAAACATTATACAATCGCAGAAACTATCTGCCACTGGCAAAATTATGCCCCTGCTAGAACAGGAAGCAAAACATAGGCAGCTGCTATGGACAATCAGAAGCAGCCCCGTACCTCACACCTGGGAATGACATGAAAACATAGTCCTATAATATTACCATGTTTTTTAAAAAGAAACCCAAAGTCTAAAATTGTCACCATATGGCCTGGTGGCATTTTCCCAAATTGACCCTGTAGAGAGAATCTCTTGTGCAATGTATGGAAGCATCGCCTGTCAATAAAATGCTGTTGGCCTATTAACTTCAGCAGGATATAGGGAGGTTCCTGCACAGAGAGGGGATTCCTGTCAGTACAGATGGGTTTGCCTTGAACTCTGAAGAATATGGTCGCAGGATACTGAAAGAGAGGTAAGTAGCCATGTGGCCTAACTTAGACTAGTTTAAATGGGATAACTGAGTTATGAGCTATTGGAATTAGCCAAACCTATTGGCCTAGGTTTTATTTATATAATAAAAGTGTCAGAGCCATTATTTTGGGAACTTGGGCATGGATGGAAAAGCCCATGGTCACAGACCCAAACGTGGTGTTGATCTTCAAAATCAAATATCTTAGATGCTTCTGTGACAATGCCCCCTCCATTTTCTTTTCCTCTTCCTCCTCCTTCTCTTTTTCCCCTTCCTCTTATGTCTGCATATGTAAGTATGTGGTGTGTGCCTGTGTCCTCATGTGCATGGATTCACATGTATGTTGGTACCCATGCATATTTGCATAGAGGCCCAATGGTAGGGACCTTGTCTCAGAGTTTTCTGTTATATTTATTGAGGCAAAGTCTCTGGATGAACCTGGATGTGACCAGCTAGTCCCACCTTGCTCTGGAAGTCCTCGGTCTCTGCCTCTCAAGAGTGGTAGCTATTCTTGCTTGGTTTTCATGTGAATTGTAGGGAACACAAGCTTATCCCTTCCATTCTCAAGCAGGCCTATTTCCCACAGAGCCATCTCTCTAGACATGCCTGCTTTGGTTTAGGAAAGACAATTATTTAAAAACGACAACACTTCTCTGCTAAGAACTGCCCTGAAGCTCATGACACCTGCTGACCACAATGTTACATATGACAGGAGAGGACTATTCAGTGTAGTCCTACATGTCACCATCCATTCCTCTTAGCAGTCTATTGGACTCAGGGTGGCCTTTTAAAGTATTATTTAAGAATAGAGCATAACAGAACTTGAATGATTTTCTAGTAAGATTGTTGAAAGATAAAGAAAGACAAATCCACAATCACGAAGGTCGGGATTTGTTCTCTTGTAATTCTCCCTCGAGCCACTCTATTGTGGGTTATTTGAGCTTACATTCTGTGCCTGAAGTATTTTACTCTAATATTCCGGAAAATGAAACAAAGATAAAAAGTCAAGGCCAGCAAAATGATTGAGTGGGTAAAGGTGCTTTCCAAAGAGCACCCTAACCTGGATTCAATCCCCAGGATATTCATGGTAAAAGAACAGAAGCAGCTCTGTAGGTTTATCTCTGACTGCCACATATGCTCTATGGATTTGTACGAACTCTCTCTCTCTCTCTCTCTCTCTCTCTCTCTCTCTCTCTCTCTCTCTCTCTCACACACACACACACACACACACACACACACACAAGTGTGTGTGGATGCAGTTGAATGTTATTTTTTAAGAAATGATATGTTTGTATGTACATGAGTGAAGTACCCTCAGAGGCCTCTGACAGAGATGTCAGCTGGCAGCTGTAACCTGCCCAACATGGTTCCTGAGAAAGTTCATGTAGGTCTTTTGCAACAGCACCAAGTGCTCTTAACCACTGAGCCATCTCCCCAGCCCAATAAAAATAACTTTATAAAAGAAAATAAATGTTTACAAGAAGCACATGTAAGCCCACCATCCTGTTCCCATCTCAACTTCCACATGTACATGATGAAGTTCCCAGGCCATACCACCTAGAGGCCTTAGTCGTAAGTAAAGGATATGTGTTGGCTGTTCTTTTAATGCCTTGTGATTAGAGTCAGGGAGTATTGGAAGTCACAGCTTCCCAGAAACCTCTCTGCTCTGTCCCAGTGGCCTTGAAGACCAAGCATAAGTCTCTGCCAGTATCCTTTGGCTTGATGCTTTCATTAAGACCCTATTCCTCCCTGCTGACCTCCTGGCCCACCCAGTGCTGGGAGGCTTGCTCTCCAGCCCTGAGAGTGGTGAGGACCTTTTCATCCTCTCTACTTCGCCTCTGTCACATCCTGTGGCTGTTGTTGTAGACTGCTATCCCTCTGGTCAAGGTAAGGCCATTGTATCCTTGACCACCAGGTGTGGTTGTCCTAAGAGACCAAGATAAGATCAATCCCATTAATATTCTATCACGGAAGCAGAGGGAGACCCATGAACTCCTGTCTATCAGTTACAATCTGTAGACAGCCTTTGTTATGAGGAAGGGGCTCACAAGGCCCCTTCCTTCTCTGAGAACATGTAAACAGCAAAGAGTTGCTGGGATGGAGCGAGACGTTTTCTTTGCTATATGGCTCTAGTTGTATAGCCATTTGTGAATTGTACATGGTACTCTAAGTAACCCTCACCCTGCTCCTATAAATAACTCCGCTGAAATGCTTTGATCCATCATGCTAGACTTGGGGGAATTTCTTTGGTCTGTTGTTGATACCCTATCTGGAGTGAAAAGATGATTTTTTTGTCTCCCCAGATAGAGATCACAACAGTTATGTGTGCATCTCATTGGCCCATGTTTCCCTGTCTGTGTGGTTTCCCCCAACCACCACATCCCCTGGCCTCCCCACCATACTGCCCCAGCCCACACCCATCACACAACACCTCTTCTTGCAGAAGAATGCACAGGTCATCAGTTCACATTCAGCTCTCCAGTTTAATCCTCATCTTTGCCCCATAGACTTATTGCCAGTTGATCTCCTTACAAAAGTCTGGGGGTTTTGCATTATTAATGATGTCCTAGGCTCTTGACAAGCCTTTCTTTGGTACAGCCTTCTCTGAGTGGTACCTAAAGACATGAATTATTGGAGCCCTTGATATTATAGGGACAGGATACGATAGTGTGCTTTGGTCATTCCCTCTTTTAGAGCATCTGGGTGACTCCCTAGAGCTCTATTTTGGGAAGATGCTTGACACAGTACCTGCACCTGATTAAAGAATGGTGGAGTTGATTAGCAATGTCTGTAATGGACGAAGGATTGGGAAAATAGATGATCATTGCTAAATATTTGCTGTTAAGACTGGAATTATTCTGTATCAGAAGAAGTAACCTTGAAATGTGTAATAAAGTTGTGTTAGGTGATCTTTAGATGCAGGAATGAGGATCAGATTCAATGGAGGAGCTGAAGGTTCCTTCCCTGTGAGGGATAAGTGGTTTTGTTGTCATGTATCCTCAGCTGTACAAACAGAACATGAGAATAAGTGTCTTATCCCTCATAGGTCCTGCCTTAAGTATGTATCTCAAGCCTACTCTGGGCTACATACTAATAGAAATATACAGACCTCCATGTCTCAGTCTACCAAAGGCTGGGATCACAGATGTATACACCTGTGCTGAACATGGGTTCCTTATAGGATGGCCGATCTGGTAAAGGCATGTTGGTGGAAGAGAGTGGGACTCGACAAGTGTCACCGGCCAAAGGTCATACTGCTGATAAGTAACAGAGACTGAATGTAAATCTCGATGTTTACAAGGTCCACAGCCTTCTTCTACCTCCCAGTAGCTGAAGCAAGAGACACATTTCAGAGTCCTCCAGGTCCCTGGATGCATTAGGTTTTGCTGAGGAGTTCTTTAATAGGTTCTCCAATCCCAGGAGAGGCAAACACTGGTTTGGAAAAGGTGGATTCTGTTGACATTTCTGGTCAGGTTGAGTTGTCCTCTCCCCTTCAAGGTCATCTAAAAATGTTTTTTCATCCCCAAGGCCAGTTGCTCTCCTTGCAGGAGACGAGGGACTGTGGATTGTGCCAACAGCAATAGCAGCTGCAGCTAAAGGCTGGAGCCTCCATCCAAGGAAAGCTCCTCCCCCTCCTTAGTGGGCAAAGGCTAATTAACTCCTGATGGCAAGCAGGCTGCTGGGACTGCCAGTTCCCTTTTGAAGAACCCTCTTCAGCATGCTCCTAGCTTCTCTTTTCAACAATACATTCAAATGAGTGATTGGCAGTGTGTAGCTTCTAACTCCTGGGGGCCTCTGCTTGCCCCTGGGAACCTGGGCAGGTGAGGGGGGCCACATGCCCTCGGTGCCAATGGTGCCTTGTATTTTTTGTTGTTGTTGTTGTTGTTGCTGCTTTTCCAATGTCACTTAGCACCTCGTTTGCAGTCTGTCAATATTTATCTTCCCTAGGTCAGACACCATGGCACACACCTATAACCCTAGCACTTTGGAGGCCCTTAGGCAGACTGCGACACGTTTGAGATGTTTACAAGGTCCATAGCCTTCTTCTACCTCCCAGTAGCTGAAGCAAGAGACACATTTCCGAGTCCTCCAGGTCCCTGGATACCTTACGTTTTGCTAGCCTAGCCAGCAAAGCAACTTTAAAAGCTAAGCGAGAAAGGGCAAGGAATCCAGATCACCAAGGAGAGTGCTTGCCTACCAAGCAGGAAGGGAGCCCCAGGTCCCCTCCTCAGCATGATATAAGCTAGGCACAGTGGGGCAGATACTGTAGTCCCAGCATTTGGGAGGTAGAGGCAGGAACACTGGATGTTCAAGGCCCTCCTTAGCTAACTAGTTAGCAAGCTCCAGGTCAGTCAGGGCTACATGAGATCTTGTCTGAAAAGCCAACCAAGCAACAAATAAAAATTTAGGATAATAAAAGAAACCATTATTAAACAAATGTTTACAATTTCCCCTCAGTGAGGCATAGTCTTAAGGTAAAGCATGATAAAATATCTGAAAGTGGGAGAACATGATATGAGAAAGGAGACAAAAATATTCCTGATGCAGCATTAGGTTAAACAAGAAGAGTAAGAAAGAAAACCTATATGATTCTAATTATAAACAAATGACTAAAATGTGGACTTACATGACCTAGACATGCATAGGAACAAAAGCCAGAAAGTTACTCATACGCTAGTCTCTGAGGCACGGAATAACAACTTTTATTCCCCCCACCCCCAAATATGACTTTTGATTCTAACAAATAACTCTTACAAACAGGGAAAAAGAGTTTGCTGGGATTTTCGTTCCTTTGTTTATTTGGCTTGTTTTGTTTTGTTTTCCACACAAGGTCTCAGTACATCAGGATGGCCTCAAACTCCATATTGGAGCTTAGAATGACTTTACACTCCGTCTCTCTTTTAATAAAAAGATTTATTTTCATATATGTGCATGTATGTGTCTGTGTGAGTATTTGCTACACGAGGCTCCTGCACAGGCCAGAAGAGCATCAGTCCTCCAGAGCTGCAGCTGTGGGCAGTCCTGAGTCACCTGACACAGTGTTGGGAATGGAAGGCAGGTCCTCTGTGAGAGCAGCATGTGCTCTTCCTGAGGACCCATCTCTCCATACCCCAGAAACCTTCCTATTTCTTCCTTCAAAGTGCTTGAGCTTTTAAAACAACCTTGCTCTGGTTTCTAGGTAAAATTGAGGCAAATCTTTCTAGAAGTGTTAAGTGCTTCCAGGTTGTGCCTCTCCTCCACTTCCTGGTGTGTGAGTTCAGAGAACCTGGAGGCCCAGTCACTGTCACCCCAGCCACAAGGATCTCAGTGGCTTCCTCTATGGCAATAAAGGGAACCCCCTTCTGCTCAGGTCTTTCTGCAGAGTAGATGTGTTGCCCTTGCGTGAAGCCCTTGCATCCTGGCTTTTAAGTTTACAGACTTTGGGGGAAGGAACCTATTCTCCATCCTCTTGAGTAAACCACACCCAGACTTCTTCTACCTGCCTCTCTTTAAGACAACAACAACAAAAACACTTAAAAAGACAAAAAAAACTACATGTGTGTGAAGTATATAGGGACATGCATGTAACACAGTGCATGTATGGAGGCTAAAGAAGAGCTTTCTGGAGCCAATTTCTCATTCCACCTTAATGTGAGCTCTGGGGATAAAACTTAGGGCACCCATCAGGCATGTTTGGCAAGTGCCTTTAAGCCCTGCACCATCTTGCCAGCTGTTAGCCTCACCGAGTGCCTGCACCTATAGATAGGCGGGACCACAGATCTATTACTATGGGCAACGCCCCCCCCCCATTCCCAAAATCCCTAGGGCTTCCCAACTTCACCTGGGCAGTACATACGTCATCACTTATATAAAAAGGAGAAACATTCCTCTCTCTTTCTTTTTTTCCCTCTCTTTCCTCGCGACCTTCCCCCACTCTCTCTCCCAATTAAACCTTCTTCATGTGGTATTGTTTGGACCTGGTGTGTGGTGTTTAACTCGAATCGCCTCTTTTAACTATCACCAGCCCCTCACTTGCCTCCTTGTGTACTCTCAGATGAAAGGTCTTATGCAGGTGGCAAAGGAGAAACAGTACTGGCTTGAGAGTCTTTGCCCATGAACACAAAGCCCACCTTCTCCCCCCAAAAGAGGATCCCTCATTGTCCTTTGCATCATGTCACAGGTGGACAGAGGCTCTCTGGCTGACCTTCTGGCTGGAGCACAGCAGCTCATTGTCTTTATTGCCCAGCACAGCCTCACGCTGTCCACCTTCCTGATCAATGCTTATCAGTTTGCCAAGAGACAGAGCCTGCTGCTGCAGAGATTGATTCCTGGTTATTTATCTCCCTTGGCCCAATGTAAATTGGTCAATCCTATTCGCATGATAAAAATCATAATGTCTCAAATTACTTACTCAATAAAATGCGGGTCTGTCTATTATTAGTGATCATTAGGGTTATAATGCAGCATGGAAATGTGGAGCAAATTAACTGCTCATGCAAGCTGTGGGCCCGTGTGCAGCTAATCATATGCACACTGTTCTACTGGGCCGAAGAGTTTGCAAGAACCATTTCAGAATAGGAAGGGAGGCACACCCATATACTTTTCTCTTCTTAATCTGAATTTCTCAGAGGAACTTTTACCTAACATACAATGGAACCACAAAAGTTACCAAATAGAGGAAGAAAAGGAAGAAAAATGAAAAAGAAAAGGGAAAAAGTAGATATATAACTCAAAATAAACAACATATTTTAATGGTTTGATTCATGTGTGATTAGAGTTTTGAATGATGCATCAAAATCCTACGTTGCGAAGACTCCCAGGGAGCCGCTCCTTTCCTGTCTCTCTTGCCTGACAACTGAGTTATTCTCCCTGAAGCTTCCTACTCAGTGACATCATGGGACAGGTTCTGTAGTCGCGATGAGTTCCCATCGTACCTTGACCGAGCCATTTCCTCTGTGGCACACGCTTCCTGGACACGTGGGCAGGTGAGAGGCTCTGACTAAAACGGCTGGTGTCTGGATATGAGAGAGATGTAGCTTTGAGTGGCAGCCTCAGTTTAAAAGAAAATGAAAACAATACCCTGCGTGTAATTTGTTTCCTGTGAGGCTGTCGGGAAACCTCTCAAGGAACTTCACAGATGATCAAAACTATGAGATGCATAGAAATCATGGCATCGTGCCAGGAATCGGACATTTCTACAGGTGTTCGGTGTCCATGAAGCTTTCTTCTAGAGAGGATGTCTTATTATTATTTTTTTCAATGCTATCTGACACAAGATCCAGACTAAAGACGGGATTTAAATGGATTTAATGAAAGACCCTACCTCTACCACCACCCCTAAAAAGCAAACAAACAAAAAAACTTTGGATCCGAAT
>JADRCD010217820.1:527-15740 GCA_019843815.1 Montemys delectorum | reverse complement strand
TCTCTCTCTCTCTCTCTCTCTCTCTCTTTCTCTCTCTCCCCTCTCTTCAGACACCAAGCCCAGGAACCAAGCCCAGGAACCAAACCCCTACCTACCTCGTTTCTGCCCAGCTATAAGCTGTCTTTATCCAGCCAATACTTTTAAATTAAGGAGCAAGGTCACACAGCATCACTTGGTGTACAAGAAGACTCTCTCATCCTTGGGGTCAGTCAGACTTCGGAGGCCAGGATTTAGCTTTACAATACATAGTGACAAGCCAGACGTTAACACAAAAAAATTCCTGACCCGTTTGCCCGGAGACTTTCTAGGCGAATCCGTTGTGACACAGTGATAAGTTGTTCTTGGCTTTATCTCTAGATCGATGATTTTCTAAGAATCAATCCTTAAACTTCAATGACCACAAACGAGCCTGTGTGGATAAAGATCCAGTTCTTTATCCCAGGGTGTGTTTAGAGAAGTACAATACCCTGTTTTGTCGTTCAAGTCTTTGCCTGTCACCATCCTTTCTTATTTCAAAATTCAGATTGCAATGATGATGGAAGAAAATGAAAAGGTGGATATCATTGCAAAACTAGAGGAACATGAATTTTGCCTAGATGCCGATGAGCTGGAAAGGCTTCATGATGAATGCGAGGACGAGGTAGCGAAGGTGAGCAGTGCCTTGCCTACCCTTGGAGCCCCCTAAGGAGGGGGTGAAAGACAAGACAAAGCAAAACAAACAAACCCAGGATGCTGGGAAAGCCTCTTCCCAAGGTACTTTTCCAAAGCTCTCATCTTTGGAAGAAACACCAGCCCTGGCTTTAGTGCTCCTGAGGAGAATTACTAACAGCTGGCAACATAAGCCCAGCTAGCTAGGAGCAGATTTGGGGGTAGAATATGAGTCCCTAGGAAGAGGGACTATATTCCTTCTGGGCTGCTCTTATTCAGAGTGGGGTCTCTCTCAATGCTTAAGAGCCCAGGCCTATAGTCACCCTGAGCCATGGGGGTTCCACAATAGAGAAAGACACAAAGCCCGGTCAGTGGTGACTACTGAACACTGCCCTGGGCACGGGATGGAAGAGCCTCAGCAAGGAGATGGAACTGAAGCAGGCTCTGACAACTGGTGTGCCCAGGCCATGGATTAGCCCTCGAGTCAATGGATCAGAAGAAAGCAGAAAAAGTACATTGATCAGAAAACAAAATAAATTAAAAGGAATGTGAAACCGTTATTCTGAGAGATGATTCTTAGCTAGTTTGGAAATAATCCTGCCATGAAAGTGAAATTCAAGTTTCCAGAAAGGCCCCTAAGGACTAAGGACTGTTGTGGGTCATTTTCACACCATGCTGCCAGCGAACCCTTAAATAAGGACACTTAACTGCTTATCTATGGAAGGATATCAGCAGATAAAGCCAACAAAGTAACACACATGCTTATACATGCTTGAAAAGTAAATAATCTGCTTCCCCAGATGAGTGTGCATTCTCCTTTATTGTGAACAAAAAGAAAATAGAGGAATTAAGGAAACCTTTCTAGACACAGCCTACAAATTAGCCCCTTGGTGTGTGTTGACAAGAATGAGGCTAGCATAACCTGGACTGCTACATCACCCAAAAGTATACATTTTAGTCTACGTTGATGAAAAAGGAAGGCTTGGGGCTGGAAAGGCTTAAAAACAAAACAAAACTGGGTGTAGCTATCTGTATCAACACTGGGGAGACTGAGGCAGAACAACCCCGAAACTCAAGCAACCAGCAACCTAGCCTGCTTGGAGAACCCAGGACAGTGAAAGGCTGGCTCAAAAGGCAAGGTATCCCAAGGAGTGACACTTGAGGCTTTCCTTAGTATGTGTACACACACACACACACACACACACACACACACACGGGGTGGGGGGGAGCAGGGGGGAGCAGGAGAGGGAGGAGAGAGAGAGAGCGTGCCCAGGAAGACATGGCTCTTGACTTGCCCCAGGTCCGTCTAGACCATCCATCTTGTATCCCTTACCCCTGGGAGGTGAAGTCTGTCCACACAGCCCCTTTTGGTCATGGATGTCATCTGGCCACCTTTACTGGCATTTGTATTAACACAGCAGTTTTCAAGGCAGAGAATCTTAAGTCTTGACACAAGCCTTAGGAAACATTGGCAAAATAGAGCCGTGTGACCCACGAGTTCATCACAGTGTAGGGCAGCTGAAAGTGCAGGGGAATCCCATAAAAGCACTCCCACCATGTGTGTGCGCAGCCCTGGCTAATTAGGGCCTGACCATAGCGTGGTTTCCTTACGTGGTTGTATTTTCACTTTTATCTTTTTCCTTTCACCAAGATAAGGAAAGATGTGGAGATGCACAACTTGGCCAAGAGCTACTTAACTGAGCTCATCAGGGAGGAATGCTGGAACTCCATGCTTGTGAAGGGCCGGTCCCTAAAGGTAAGAGACCCGAAGCCTGGGCACAGCATCCTCACGGATGCATGAGGATGTTCACAGAAAGCTTGGTCTAAAAAGTAAAGAAAATTGCCGGGCGGTGGTGGCGCACACCTTTAATCCCAGCACTTGGGAGACAGAGGCAAGTGGATTCCTGAGTTCGAGGCCAGCCTGGTCTACAGAGTGAATTCCAGGACAGCCAGGGCTACACAGAGAAACCCTCGAAAAAACAAAACAAAACAAAACAAAAGTAAAGAAAATTCACTCAGAACAACTCCCTTCACTGAAGTCCACCAGATGTGCCCCCTTCCACCAGGTGTGCCCCTTCCACCAGGTGTGCCCCCTTCCACCAGGTGTGCCCCCTTCCTTTAGTTCATTCTTCCCCTGCCCGGCCTCATGTGCTTTGAAGCCAGTGGATTTCGGGGTTCTTAGCATACTTTCCTCTGTCCTCTGTGACACCCCTGAAACCTTCTCTCAGTCCCTTCTACCCCAAAAGGCTCTCACTTATATTCCTCAGAGATAAAAGGTAGACAAGACACTCTTCATGTTTATCCCTCCTCTTACCTTCATGTGTCCAATATCACCTTGCTTTTACCTCTTCATATAGGGCACACACGGGGCAATCAATCATCAAGGTTTATGCTTCTGTCCTTCAATAGCTACTAATAGCACCTTTTCTCTCATTCAAATGGGCTTCTCCCCACCTGTCCCCACGTGGATGGCAAGGTTCCCACCCACTGTATTTCATGTGCTTGGGTAGTAAGAGTGGCATATGTGGAGGCGGGCGGTTCGTTGTTGTCAGGGCTGTCCAATGTACTGATGGTTTTTTTTCTCATCATCCTTGGCTTCTGTCTGTTAACATCTCCATACTACTGTAGTAGCAATAGAAAAGGTCTCTATCTTGGGGAAAAGAGAATATGGGACCGTTCTTGAGAATTATTACTCTATACAAAGAACCCTTCACAACAGCACGCTGTTTTACGCAACAGTTATGCCCATTAAAACAGCATTACATCACTTTATTTCAAAGGTGTCAATTTCACTCATTGCATAATAACCTTTGGGTTAATTTTGGTGAGAGGAAACATTCCCTCCTGCTCCCCCAAAATTGCCACAAGTATAGTAGAAAATTAACCTACTTCATCTTAATTTCTACCCGAGTGTTTTCATATACCCTATGTGGTTGACAACTTTCCCATGAAAGAGCGCACGGAAGAGGAGCTGCTGGAGTTGAGTAAAGTTATGCAGCAAAAGAAGACTGAGATAGAGTGTCTTAAGGTACCACTTTAAATGTGTTTGTTTATGTGTGTGCGTGTGTGTAGTGTGTGTGTACGTGTATGTGTACCTGTCTGATGTAATTTATTAAGGCTACCTGTGCTAGCTAGTTTTAAGTCAACTTGACTCAAGCTAGAGCCATCGGAAAGAAAGGAACTTTAACTGAGAAAATGCGTTCATAAGATCCAGCCATAAGGCATTTTTTAAAATTAGTGATAAGGGAAGGCCCAGCTCATTGTGGGTGGTGCTATCTATGGGCTAGTGACCTAGAGTTCTATAAGAAAGCAGGCTGAGCAAGCCATGAAGAGCAAGCCAGTAAGCTGCATCCCTCCATGGCCTCTGCATCATCTTCTGCCTCCAGGTTCCTGTCTTGTTTGAATTCCTTTCTGACTTCCTTCAGTGATGAACACTGATGTAGAAACGTAAGCCACACAAACCCTTTCCTCCCCTCGTCGCTTTGGTCATGGTGCTTCACCACAGCAATCGAAATCCTAACTAAGACAGTACCCAACATACGGAGTTGTGCTCAGATAAAATTTAATATTAAGTTTGCATATAATGTATACTTATTTATATTTCTGGCTAATTTGTATACTATATCCTCATGTGATGGTTTGTCTATGCTTAGCCCAGGGAGTGGCACTAGTAGGAGGTATGGCCCTGTGGGAGTAGGTGTGTCACTGTGGGTGTGGGCTTTAATCATCCTAGGTGCTTGAAAACAGTCTTCTCCTAGCAGCCTTCAGATGAAACTGTAGAACTCTCATCTCTTCCTGCACCACGCCTGCCTGGACACTGCCCTGCTCCCACCTTGATGATAATGGACTGAACCTCTAAACCCCTAAGCCAGCTCCAATTAAATGTTGTCCTTATAAGAGTTGCCTTGGTCATGATGTCTGTTCATGGCAGTAAAAACCTAACTAAGACAGAATTTGGTACCAGGAGTGGGGGTATTGCTATAATAGGCCTGACCATGCTTTTATTTGAAGGAATGTGGATTTGGAGTGGGGGGAGCTTTGGAAAGCAATGGAATGCTTTAAGTGGAGCTTAATGGGCTATCCTAGTAGGACTATGGAAAACTTTATTCCTGAGTATGATTTGAACTGTGCAGACCTGGCCCAAGAGGTTTCAGTGGAGAAGAATTTCAGTATGTGTCCTAGAGACTGTCTTTGTGGTATTTTGGTGTAGAATGTGGCTGCTTTTTTGCATTTGTCTGAAGAGTCTACCTGAGTCTAAAGTAAAGAGATTTATATTAATTGCATTGACAAAGGAAGTCTCACAAAAGCCCACCAGAGACTTTGTTCTCTGGTTAAGTCTCATGAAGAACATTTTAAACAATCATAGCAAGCTTAGAAAGGAAAAATATAAAATATACAGATCGAATATTAAAGGGGCACCAGGAAGTGAAATGGAGCTGAATCCTATATTCTAGGAGATAACAGATTAAGGGATTTGGAGGCAAGATCCCACCCAGCTAAGTTTGAATCCAGATATGGTGGTATACACCTTTAATCTCAGCATTCAGGAGACAGAGCCATGCAGATCTCTGAGTTCAAGGTCAATCTATAGAGCAAGTTCCAGGACAGCCAAGCTTAGGAAGTGAAAGAGTTGGAAAACAAAGCTAGTAATAATGTAATAGAACAAGGGGGCCATGTTCTAGCCCCATCAAGCAGCAGAACTCAGCAGCTTCTGCTATGTGGCTCTGACTTTAGAGTCAAGTGTAGAAGGGACTACTGGGATAATTGATGTTGATTAGTTAGAGCTAATTAAGAAATTAGCTGTGATTAAGAAGAGACTAGCACCACTAAGGTGAAATCTTCTGGGAAGTGTTTTCTAAGAACACAAAGAAGCAGTGTTCCAAAGGTAGCCTAGGTTGTACCTCATGCTACAGCTGAACTTGGTAATGTGTAAGAGTCACCCAGGTGGTGTTACTTTTGAAGGCATGAAGGGGTCATGGAGAACAGCTGAGGCTTGGCACTATGAGAGGCTAGGGAAGGCCATTGGTGAAGATGCAACCTGAGTTGCCATTGATGGTCCAGGACTGAAGGAATCATGCAAAGAAGTTGAGGCTTGGCACCATGAAGAGAGCCTGTGAGAGGCTATTGGTGAGGCCTAGTTGCAGCAGAAGAGTCCAGTGTATTTGAGATGTCAGTACCATAGGATGATCACCAAGATCAGCAGCAGCAGTGAAGTAGACTCAACCAGAGCTGGAGTGCTACAAGTGAGGCAAGCTCCTTGGAGGAGCCCAGAAGATTCTGTGTGGTCCCAGACATTGAAACAAGAAGCTGTAACACTGAAGCAGCCTTGGAGACCCCCAAGATGTTCGAGGTGCCAGAGCCATGGGCTCTCTGCTGAGGAAAGCTGCTAACAGGGAGTGAAATCAGCCCAGGAGAAAGAACTTTGTTGCAGTCAACACAATGAAAAAGGAGTGAAGATCTGAAGACCGCTTTGACATCAGACATGGAGATGTAGAGATTGGAGTTTGCCCAACTGGTTTCCTATCTTGCTTTGAGGATTACAGTTAAGTGATTGGATGAATCTCAGAAGAGACTTTGGACTTTTAACATTATTGAGACTATGGGGCCTTTGGAAGTTGGATTAAATGTACTTTTTTTTTTATTATTGTGCTATGGCTAGGTATGGCCACCATAGACTCATGTGTTTGAACAAATCTATGGGGGCCAGGGAGTGGAATGTGATGCTTTGTATAGGAGTGGAATGTGATGGTTTGTATACGCTTAGCCCAGGGAGTAGCCTATTAGGATGTCCTTGTTGGAGTAGGTGTGTCACTGTGGGTGTGGGCTTTAAGACCCTCATCTAGCAGCCTTCCTGCTAGCAGCCTTCAGATGAAGATGTAGAACGCTCAGCAACTCCTGCACCATGCCTGCCTGGATGCTGCCATTTTCCCACCTTAATGATAATGGACTGAACCTCTAGGCCTGTAAGCCAGCCCCAATTAAATGTTGTCTTTATAGGAGCTACCTTTGTTGTGGTGTCTGTTCACAGCAGTAAAACCCTAAGACACCTCATAAATCTATACTATTTCCAAATAATAAACAAATGGAGTCTGTATCCTATAAGTTGATTAGACTTCAAGTATGAGAATATGCTTTTTAAAAGGAGACAAGGTGCTATTCACGGTCTGCTCAGAGGTTGTCTTGATCTACATATCCCTTCTTTGTCTTCTCTCACATTAGGGACCATGCTTTATGGTCATGGACCAAAAAACAAACTGAATCTATGTTGATGGAATTTATGGTTTTCTCAAGCTTCAGACTATGGGGTTTTTTTGTTTGTTTGTTTTGTTTTGTTTTGGTATTTTTGAGACAGGGTTTCTCTGTATAGCCCTGGCTGTCCTGGTCACTCTGTAGACCAGGCTGGCCTCAAACTCAGAAATCTGCCTGCCTCTGCCTCCCAAGTGCTGGGATTAAAGGCATGTGCCACCACCGCCCGGCCCAGACTATGGTTTTTAACAGTCTCTGTCAAAGCAATAAAAAAGTGTCCCTTTGTCATAACTTAGTTTTGGCCAGAACTTTACGCCCCTCTTTTTTCTAAAACATAAAACGAAGGCATACTTAAATTACATTCTCTAATCCCATGTGAGCAAGATAAAATATGATAAAATATGAGGAGAAGATACTTTTTCATGCTTAAAGACCATGAGAGATTCAGAATATTTACAAGCAGGTATCATTCTGGCACAAAAATATAAATAATATGTACTAGCAAGGTTTGCTTTTATTCTTTTGATTTACAGTGACTCAGTTTGTGAACTTTAATCTCTTCGGGAGCTATTTCAGGATCCACCACACTGAGCTGAACTTCTGGAAAGATAATTTGACCTCTTAAAATGATTGTTGAAACAATTAAAATCACCTGAAAATTGTGCCTTGTGGAGTTCTAATTGCATAACCTCTGCGCTATCTTTTCCCTATATTTAAGCTCCGGAGGGAAATTGTAGAGGTCCAGTCTACAGCCAGTATGGTTAAAAAGCATCATGAAGAGGAGGATGAGGAAGAAGAGGATGAACAAAAGATAATAAAAACTACCAGTCTGCCCAATTACCTGCTTGGTAGTTTGAGCACTGATTTTGGGGCAGACACATCTTTGTTGACAAGCCAATTGGAACTTCATTCCAGAGAGGAGAAAATCAACCAAATCATATTGCTAAAAGTGAGTGAATTTCCTTTTTTATTTAAAAAACAAAAAGTCTATGACATTCCACACAAGGTGTCTTCCAAAGGCTCACATTAAAATCAAGCAATAACTGTCAGGTATGGTTGCACACACCTTTTAATTCCAGCACTCAGGAGTCAGAGACAGGCAGATCTCTGTGAGTTGGAGGCCAGTCTGGTCTACAGAGCAAGTACCACAACAGCCAGGGCTCTGCTCCACAGAGAAACTCTGTCTTGAAAAAACACCAGCCAACCAACCAAGAAACAAACAAACAAAACACCCTAGCAATAATCAAGTTATATCTCTATATACCTTGAGAAATACATAGATGACTAGCATAGGTTTCTTGAAGACAGAGCTAGTGTGCGAAAATTTCTCCAACTCATTCAAACTGGGCTTGATGATACCAAGTGTCCTAGCAAATGTTTTCCCTGACTGATACAATGGACATTCAGGATAGAACTTTAGTTAGCTCAAAGAAATGCTTTAACTAAAGATCTTTTTGTTGGATATCACTCAGGATCTGTAAGGTCAGAAAGTGATTGCTCATCTGTCTGTTTAACTCAGAAAAATATAATAGCCTCAAAATAAGGTATGAGGTCCATAAAATACCACTCCTTGATTTCTGCCAAACAAGTCAGTCTCAGAATACACTTGAAATGAAGAAGGCTCTTTGTCTTAGTCAGGGTTTCTCTTCCTGCACAAACATCAGGACCAAGAAGCAAGTTGGGGAGGAAAGGGTTTATTTGGCTTACTTCCACATTGCTGTTTATCACAAAGGAAGTCAGGACTGGAACTCAAGCAGATCAGGAAGCAGGAGCTGATGCAGAGGCCATGGAGGGATGTTCCTTACTGGCTTGCTTCCCCTGGCTTGCTCAGCCTGCTCTCTTATAGAACCCAAGACTTCCAGCCCAGGGATAGCACCACCCACAAGGGGCCCTACCTCCTTGATCACTAATTGAGAAAATGACCCACAGCTGGATCTCATGGAGGCACTTCCCCAACTGAAGCTCCCTTCTCTTTGATAACTCCAGCCTGTGTCAAGTTGACACATAAAAGCAGCCAGTACAATTGACCCCTTGTCAACTTGACACACAAACACATCACTATTAAGCCTCAACCTTTACTTTCTTACTCATCCCCAAGATCTAAAGTCCCACAGTCTTTACATATTAAAAGTTCAATCAATTTAAAATGTCCAATATCTTTTAAAATTCAAAGTCTCTTAACTGTGGGCTCCACTAAAATACTTTCTTCAAGAGGCAAAAATACCAGGGCACAGTCACAATCAAAAGCAAAAATCAAGCTCCAAGCGTCCAATGTCTGGGATCCACTCACGATCTTCTGGATTCCTCCAAGGGCTTGGGTCACTTCTCCAGGTCTATCCTTTGTAGCACACACCTTGTCTTCTGGGCTCCAGATGCCTGTAGTCCACTGCTGCTGCTGTTCTTGGTGGTCCTTCATGGTACTGGCATCTCTAAAACACTGTCTTCCGCTGTAACTAGGCTTCACCAATAGCCTCTCATAGGCTCTCTTCATGGTGCCAAGCCTCAACTCCTTTGCATGACACCTTCAGTCTTGAGCCATTAATTGTAAACCGAGGCTGCCCCTTCACCAATGGCCTTCCATGGCCTCTCACTGTGCTGAGCCTCAGCTGCTCTTCATGACCCCTTCATGCCTTCAAAACCAGTACCACCTGGGTGACTCTTACACATTACCAAGTCCTGCTGCAGCACAAGGTACAACCTTGGCTATCTCTGGAACACAACCTCTTTGTGCTCTCAGAAAACACTTCCCAGAAGATGTCCCCTCAGTGATGCTGGTCTCTTCTTAATCACTGCTAATTTCTTAGCTCCAGCTAACTAGCATCAATAGTCCCAGTAATGCAAAGTTTTTGCTTTAGTAGTTCTGGGTATCTTGTTAATCACAGCTAATACTTCAGCCCCAGCTAACCAAAACCACAGAATCTTCACGATCAAAACAACATGGCCCTGAAAAGAGTCTTTAATCTTCCCTCTGAAATTTCACAAGCCAGGCCTCCATCTCTGCACTGTTCTCAACATGATCTTCCAAGCTCCCACAGAACATCCCACAGAGTTCTTAACAACCAGTGGCTCTTCTAGCTCAAAGTTCCAAAGTCCTTCCATAGTCTTCCCCAAAACATGGTCAGGTTGTCACAGGAATACCCCACTATGCTGGTACTAATTTGTCTTAGTCAGAGTTTCTATTCCTGCACAAACATCATGATCAAGAAGCAAGCTGAGGAGGAAAGGATTTATTCAGCTTACTTCCACATTTCTGTTCATCACCAAAGGAAGTCAGGATTGGAACTCAAGCAGGTCAGGAAGCAGGAGCTGATGCAGAGGCTTGCTTCCCCTGGCTTGCTCAGCCTGCTGTCTTATAGAACCCAAGACTTCCAGCTCAGGAATGGCACCACCCACAATGGGCCCTCCCCCCTTGATCACTAATTGAGAAAATACCCCACAGCTGGATCTCATGGAGGCACTTCCCCAACTGAAGCTCCCTTCTCTGTGATAACTCCAGCCTGTGTCAAGTTGACACACAAAACCAGCCAGTACACTCTTGAATATGTTTTAAATCAACAACTAAGATAGTAGGTAGTTTGAAATTCCATTAGCTATCCCTGTGCTCAAAGGTTCTTCCACCTTGTCTTTAGTTATTGCTCGCCTTTCCATGTTGCTCAGCATTTGCTTCCTGTAGGCTTAGATTTTTCATAAAGAACTTTAATAAGGGTCCTTAAACGCTTTAACCTCCCTTCTAGCCCACCACCCACCAGAGGTAGTGGAAAGAAAAGGTTAAGAGGGCAGAGGGGGATGTGGATCTGTTTAGAAATAGTTCTTTGGGGCAATTCTAATTTTTGTTGTTTGGATAGCAGCAGTTCAGTTCACATGAATCAGCAGCAGTAGCTTGATCCCCTCGCAAACACCATTACTTATTCAGCAATGGCAATTCAATCCAGAAGAAATGGTGAGGTTCTTCCAATCAGCCTGAGTCTCCTGAAGCAGCCAGAAGCTGCCAGAATATCATGAGCAGTTCTTTCGTACATTTCTCTCTGTGAAGTCATGACAAACAATGATTGGCGAAGGAGAATGCAAGGTGAACCAATGCCACAATGTCCTAAGCAAAGACCAGCAAAGAGTGGCAAGGTGAACCAGTGCCACAGCCTTGTCTGTCCACTGTCTGTTGGGTTATATTAAGACGCTTTCCAAACATCACATGTCCTCTCAAGTGTCTTTTCCAGCAAAACATCACACGCCCTTTTTCCAGGCAGCTTCTAGAAAAACACCACCTGTCTGTTCTCAGCAAAACCTCCTCTCATAAGACAGCTTCCAGAAAAAACATCACATCGCTTGTGGGCCTTTTGGCTAAGATCAAGTGCAGAAAAAACATCACATGACACAACTGAGTCTCAAAAGAAACCAGAAATTTCTGCTTATGCTTCCAATCCTTTCCTCCTCCTCCTCCTCCTCCTCCTCCTCCTCCTCCTCCTCTTTCTCCTCCTCTTCCTCTTTCTCCTCCTCTTCCTCCTCCCTCCTCCTCTTCCTCCTCCTCCTCCTTCTCCAACCCTTGGCATTTCTGCTTATTTGCACACAGAACTGTTTTGTCAGTCACCTTCGATCAGCCTCTGGACCTCCTCTTTGCTATGTTTCTATAAAGAAATTATTTGAGCCCAAAAATGCCTTCTGCTGCTAGATGTTAAATCATTTCCAGACTACTTTATGGTTTCTTTTTTAACGGGAGAAAATGATAGGTGGAACCATGGTTGTAACATAAACAAGAGTTTGAGTCAGAGTAGCCACTTTTGAGTTGAACCTTTAGCCCTTGAGCTGAGTTGGAGCAATCCACTTAATCTCTCTGCCTCCATAGTTATTGGCTGACCTAGCCAGTTAACTCATTTCATTTCCCCTTCTAATTGAGAATGACCTAAATTTATAAAGAAGCAGACGGGCCCAATAGTCTTTACTGTAAGGCTCTCCAAACACCATTGCTTCCTACCTCCACATCTCCTCCATCAAGTTTCCAAGAAAGAATGAAACTGCCAGCAGTTTCACGAACTGGATTCTCTCAGGGGAGGGAACAAGGACCTGAAAGAGAACTCGAAATGCGAGAGAAATCACGATGCCAAGTTGAGGTAGTCCAATCAAGGCTTCACCTTTACTTATGGAGGCCAGGGGTTTTTATAGTCACATGAGAAACTGAAACCAAATCTCTAGGTTACATGATATTTGCATAACATAAACACTGTAGAAAATGTCAGGTGCCAAAGTCCCCAGCAACTGGGAAGGAAGGTCGTCAGGCAGTAAGCAGTAGTAGTGTGAACTTCCCGGCAGCTTCTTCAAAGAGGAACTGACAGTCTGCAGAGAGCTTTTGTCTTAGCTCCCCAGGTGGTAGCCTCCTAGCAGAGACTGCCAGAGGCCCAATGGCTGAGTTGAGGGGGGAGGTAACAAAAGAAGTGCTGAATCTTGTACATTGCTTTACAAATATTTTATGGTAGATTTTAAGGACATGTAAAAAAAAAAAAGTAGAGAGAATGGTCCAATGAACTTTTCAGGACCCATCAGTACTTGCCAGCAGACCTGAATATTGAATTATAGCTCACATTTTAGGAAGGAGACTGTTAAGGTATAAATCTTCCTGCTGCCTTAATTCAAACATGACCACAGACTACTACAGATTTTTAAACCTAGAAATGACTCACTTTAAACACCAGTCTGGGAGTTTGACCTTCTTAAATGATAATTTCTGGAATGATCTTAGAGGTGTATATGGGATTATGTTATCAAAAAAAAAAAAAGACATAAGATACAATGTGTTTTCAATAACCTATTGATATTTCAGGATATCATTTACAATATAAAAAAGACTTTCAATTGTGAATTTGATGCTGCCTATAAGCAAAAAGAGATTGAAATTGCACGTGTAAAAGAAAAGAATGTTAGAATTGCAGAAATTATTTCAGACCTGGAATTGGATGAAACTGTCTGGCAACCAGTGTTTGAAGACAGCGAGAAGCCAGAAAAAGCCCTTGTTGTGGAAGATGATGAGGTACAGGCTAGCCATCTCATCCCTTCCATCTTACCCCTCAGGAGATCTTGCCAGCTCCAGTTTGCCCATCCTCTTATCTGTACTATTGGGAGCAGCTGCATCAGGCAGCACTAAATTTCAGGTAACAAGCATCGATGGCACAGCCTCAACCAGAGGGAGTTTTCTTTTATGATTCCCATGAATCCAGGGAAGATTTAAACACCAAACCTAGAGGGACCAGGAGCCCAAGGGTGGCCTGTTGTGGTGTGTCTGGAAGACTATCTGTAGCATCAGTTTGTATGCCTGTGCAGTTTAACCTCCTGTGGAAATTTCCATGTTGCTTCTCTTCTGCTAAAGAGGAAAGCTCACTTGAGTGGGACTCTGTTAGTTCCAACTCTAGGTCTGCCCAAGAAGAAGCCACTTGGCCCATTTAGGTACTAAAAGTAGAACCCCAATGGAGATCCAGCAATTCTCTAGATCATTTGGCACACTATAGGACCCAGGGAAAGGGGATGGCCCTATAGTCTTCAATAGAAGACTTCCATGGAAGCAGTAGAAGATAAAAAGCTGAAGCGCTTAGAAAGAACTATTTATCTTTTTTTTTTTTTTCAAATTAAAAACAGATAAAATACACAAAGGAAAAATTCTGGTTGTGTGAAATCAACTGATTTGGGGAGGGGGCAAAAGATGATCATGTCTAGAAGTAACAATTGTAATCTATATTAGATGCCAGGCACCATTCTAAGTGTCCCAGAAAGACCAGAAGGTACTTGTGATTATCCAAGCTTGATCCCCACTTCACAGCTGGAGAGCGTGACGTGCAGAGAGGTTAAGCATCTTGCGCATAGTCTCCCAGCTTACGAATAAGAGTCAGGACCTGAGCACTGTCTGCTGCTTCCCCCGGCACTCTGCTGTTAATCAAGACATTTTTTCCTTACCTATCGCTGTGAGCCCTGAGTCCTAGAGCAAAGTGACAACCAAGGCCTCACTCCCCGTGGTCCTTGTCACAGCAGATACTTTTGCGATGTTAATGAAACCCCAGATCCATTTGCTTGGCTTTAGCTCAGAACCATTCCACACTCCAGGATGGCAGTTGTTTTGTGATATCTATGAAGCCCCTGCTCTTCCTGGCCCTGGGCTACTCATAACACCACTGGGAATAAAGCCCACAGGCCTTTCTGGACTGTTACTCATATATATATATATATGAGTAACATATATATATATATATATGTTACATATATATATATATATATATATGAGTTAGGAGGTACTTCTTTGGACCTCATACCATTCTGTCTTAATCTAAATAAAATTCCTCTTTAGAGGAGCCAGTACTTGAAAGTTAAAAGTAAGAGTCTGTTCTTCCAGCACCCTCATTGTAGGCCTTACCTTCATCCCACATGAAGTAACCAGTTGAAAATGTGGAATGTTCCCTTTAACCCCCTTAATACCACTTAACTTTTCCCCAGAATATGGAAGGAAAATTTGGCTTGATTTTTTTTTTTAAAGAAATGCAGCAGGAAACTCTACTTTATCTTTCAGATTTCATTTAAAAAATACATTCCTCCATGGCAAAAAGACAAATCAGAATTGACCCTAACCCATGGAATGGAGCGATTGCTGCAAGCACGGGTATGTGGTTTTGCTCGCATAATACCTAAAACCTTTCCCTCGTAGAAACACACCATACATTTGCCTCAGTCTGGAGGTCCCTGAGCTCTCAGCTGCTGTCCCTCTGTTCTCTCCCCATACCCACATCACTTCCCAAGTCCCAAGTGAACCATTCGAATAGCAAGCAGCTGCCTGACACATCAGCTCTCTGTCTCAAACGCCTTCTCTGATCCCGGTTCTTTTCTAGATCTCTGATGCAAGACAGAGAGGCCTGATGGATATGATGGGAGGTGTTCTGGAAGTCAAGAAGGAAGACATCTTAAGGATGGTGAGGTGTTTTGCCATCTTTGTGGGAGAGGGAATAGGGCAGAAAGCGCTCCTTAAATCCTTTTTGTTCTCTGTGGAACTCAGTTTTAGAAATTTGCCAGGCAATGGTGGCACACGCCTGTAATCCCAGCACTTGGGAGGCAGAGGCAGGCAGATTTCTGAGTTGGAGACCAGCCTGGTCTACAGAGTAAGTTCCAGGACAGCCAGGGCTATACAGAGAAACCCTGTCTCGAAAAACCAAAAAGAAAAAAGAAAAAAGAAAAAGAAATCTACAGCCCCAATATTCAGTAACCTAGAGAGATACAACAGTGGGCTAATGAGAAACTTGCCTTCTGTTATCACATGCACTCACTATCACCAGGAAGAGGGGGAAGGAGGAG